>JAMQGT020007236.1:0-39533 GCA_024447675.2 Pterophyllum scalare | reverse complement strand
GCACAGGACATGTATTGCTTGCTGAAGGTTTATCATATCTACACACAATGAGTAATTCATCTGGTATATTTTCATGGGTATTCGTGTTGCTGTCAGCAGTGTAAAGCGCCTGGAATGGCTCTAAGTCTTCATCTCTATGATATGGCATTTTACTCGCACAAACTTCAAGAAACCGACAATAACTTTTCCTAACACATCTACAAGTTTTGCAACAGCAGACATTCATTCAGTTTCCCTCTGCCCGCATTTCTCATGATTTTCTCATCCCTGCCAAAAATGTATTTGCAGCAATTATCTGTGGATTAACAGGCTGGCCCTTGTTCCCTCCTACTGCACTTGGCAAAGAGTGAATGTACAGTGCTGTGCAAAAGTATGCACTTAGATGTTACAAAGTAGCAGTTAACTTTACATTAATTGAACTAAACAGGATAAATTTAGAACATTTAAACTTAGATTTAAACATTTAGAAAGTCACTGCCTGGTTTTGCTACCATTTGCATCCAAAACAGCACCAATCGTTTACACTTCAATGTAAACTCCATCATTTCAAATATTTCTGAGACATGAGAACCACATTTGTTCTCATGTTTCTTTTTCTCATTTAATACCATTTGAAGACACAAAGCTGCACAATTTATGTGCTCATCTCTGTATGGGTTGCCAGAGCCTGTTACATAATTATAATTGATTAATCAGACTCTGGGCTGGAAAAGCCTTAATTGTTACATTCTTGTTCAAAGACTTTCCTGGAGAATTTTAGAAATGCAGACATTAACTACAGTGGACTGAAATATATGGAGTAGATGATGGAAACAGTGTAAGAATATTAATGAGAAAGAGGACAGAATAGTCTCTGCTCTCGACAGAGATTGGGAATAAAAACCCCAAAAACGTAGAAAGTCACATCATCTGTTCCTGACCGATTTTCTTATGCTGTGCAAAAGTTTAACTGTTGGGTTTTTTCTGTAGTCATTGTAGGGTCTTTACCTTACAGTATGAAGCACCTTGAGGCGACTGTTTGTTGTGATTTGGTGCTATATAAATAAAATTGAATTGAATTGAATAGAATCCAGCTGCACTCCATAAGAATTCCCATGTGTTTATGTGTGTGAATAAGAAAAATGTGTGTACATGACTGCCTAAATTTTCTTTGTGTCAACATTTCTCTATGTAGTACAAATGTGCTAATGTCCGCTTTCCTTCTGGGCATACATTTCTGGGCATACACTGTGTGTGTGAAAATAATTTGTGTACATTTCATTGTACAGTAGTGAGCTTTTTCAGGGCTGTGGGCCTTTACAATTTTCCTTCTGGAAACCAGATAAGACTTAATATAGACACACATACAAAAAAAGGGACGTTTACTTCGCTCCAAGCACTTACTAATGAATATAAAGCACACTGTTGAATACCATGCACTGTAATTATTTTCATGTACAATGGAACAAACTTGTCTGAGTGCTTTTTACGCAATATGAAGTGGCCAAAAAAAGAAAAAAAAACTTTTGTAAAGCAGCAAAAAATGAAAATGCTGAGAAAAGACTTCAGAATTTTGTTTTTTTTATGTGTGTATGTATGTATGTGGCCATCTATACTCCCTATGCATTTCTGGGTCAAAGGTCAGTTTAAAGCCCAATCCAGAACCGTAACAGAAGTTCCCTGGATACGTTTATGATCTAAAAATCCAGCTGTGTGATGTAATTATCTGTGCTTTTACAATTGATTGGTTGGAAATGCAAAAACGACAAAACACTCAGTCACTCACAGTCTGTTATTCCTATCTCTGATATTTTATGTTTAATTTACAGTAAAAAAAAAAATATTGTTACTATGTATTAATTTTTGTGGAAAATGAAAATGAAGCGTTTACAGTAGTGTACCGACTGGCTTGTTGGCATTCGCCCCCTGAACCCATTAAGCGATTTCATTACATTAGATAAGTTTTTACGTAATCTCGAAGTTATTACATCATCAGCTGCAGTAAAGCCCTTTCACATGCCTGTGCCTGCTCAATCACTCACAAAATACTATGTAAACATGGTTAAGCTTGTCATAGGGCTTAAAAAAGGGGGGGATTCACCTTCTGACCAGAGGATGCTGTTTTATATCCACTGACCAGTAAGGAAACCCAGACTGGGTAAATGGGTTGCAGTCATCTTTCCTCTTAATGGCAGCTTTGGCTGCAAGTTATTACAGTATGTTTTTATAACAAGCTCCTGTAGGGGAATGAGCACATGTCGACATTTCTACTGCATGAGTTGTTTTTTTGCAGTGGAAGCCGGTCATGTACTCATCATTCTGCCCGGGAGATTACAGCCTACTATTTGTATTACGTCACACCTTTCTGTTAGCCGTGTCTGAAGCCAGGGAAGCTCTCAGCTCTGTTTATTCGTTTTTTTGTTTGGATTTTTTTGGTTTGTTTCTTTTTACCTGGCAGTGGTTAAACTGGAGAGCCTCAGCTGCAGCAAGTTATTTCTGTGCAAATGTTGTCCACAACTGTGGATTAGGAGAATTCAGACAAATATTCCGTCTCTGCCTGTTTATTGAATGTTTGCACGGAAACTACATTAACGTTTTTGTCAACTCAACAAACCAGAAATTTACCAGTAAGTTAATGTTAGCTGAGCATTGGCATGTTGCTTAACAGTTAAAATGCATTATCAGCTGAGACTTGGCTGAACTTACGATTAGCAAACTGTAGCACCTACCAAATGAACCATTAGCTACAAACAAATAAATACAGTTGTGCCAACAAAACTACACAAAACAAGCCAGAGTGCTAGCTAAAAATAGCTTTGTGCACAAAAAGGTGAAACTTTCTGCGACTTGCTACAACAGCTGAACAGCTGTGAGTAGGCACCTTGCTGGAGAAGTATACAACTAGTTAGATTAAATGACCATTTAGGTTCCTTTAACAAGGGGCCAGTTATCCACAGTGAAGATGCTAATAAGAGCATGATGATATCTGGTCAGCTTACTGGCCATAAACCTTATGTAAGAATGCATTAACTATTTAATGTGAGTGTTCGATGAGCCAACACTACCTAGCCAGTTAGCCTACCTGACCCAATAAACACAAACGTCTTCATTACAGTCAGCTCTGCTGCACATTTCAAAAGTAGGAAATTTCAGTGTCGCTAATATTTGGTCATATGAATCTTTTTCTTTCTTTTTTAAACAGTGTTCCATATTTTATGTTTTAAAGACTTTTTTTTATTTTGTGTTTTCATGTCAAAGTTACTACGGTTCCGGACTGGGCTATTAATAATGTACGCATTGATATTGTGTATTTTTTTTTCAAATTGTGTAAAGTTCTATTCTGTGTAATATAGTATTTTTCTATGACCGTATACTCTTCCAAAATATAGGAAGACAATACAAAACAAAAATTCTAACATGAAAAGTAAAATGTATAACTTTGTTGTTGTCATTTTGATTTGTTTGTTTTTTTCATTTTCTAAGAAACAAAGAGTGTACCGCTATACTTCTTTTTGAGAAGAGAAAAGATGAAAAGCAAGAAAAATAAAATGTCTAATTTTATGCTGAGTGTGTGGACTGTGTTCATTCTGGTGTATCTTTGTGAGCTTTAACCTGCAGCGTGAACAACGCACCTTCATGCATGTAACAGCTGATGTTTGGGCAGGATAAGCTGCTTAAATCAAACCTGTAACCAACAGTTTTTTATCCATACTCAGGAAACTTAAGAAAGAATTGATTTTAATTCAATTCAATTCAATTTTATTTATATAGCGCCAAATCGCAACAAACAGTCGCCTCAATGTGGGCGTATTTTATTGTATTGTGGGTAAAGACCCTACAATAACACGGAGAAAACCCAACAGTCAAAACAACCCCCTATGAGCAAGCACTTGGCAACAGTGGGAAGGAAAAACTCCCTTTTAACAGGAAGAAACCTCCAGCAGAACCAGGCTCAGGCTTTACAACCAAAGGGACCAGATTTCATTTTAATCCCCCAGAGTACCTAAAAAACGAGCTTGCAGTGGAAGCAATGCTTCCTAGAGGGGCACAAAATTTGAATACAACGATCACATTTCTACCACCCACAGCGCACCTGCACCAAAGGTATTTGGACTGTGAAAACATCAGCGCAGCTCCCTGAAGTTCATAAAATTATGCTTATAATCCATAGACAAAAAAAGGAAAGTGAACTCAGACCATAGTTTGCAAAAAGAAAAGTCATATTAGGAAGAATCTCATCTTCCATCATCCACAGTTGGATGTTTTTAATTATAACACTAGAGAACTTATGACTGTCAGGTTATTCTGTACAGGCAGAGGCACAATGACTGGCAGCTGAATGAACCATGAAATCAACAGTGAAGGGAAAAAAACAGATGAAAACCAACCACAAAGATTCTCATGGAGAACAGCAGTTAGCAGATCAAACTCAGTTCACACACAATTCAGAATACGTGTGATCACAGAGGGAGAATATCAAAGTGTAAGCTCAAATAATAAGCTAGCAAAGCATGGAGGCAGGGATGCTAGAATTATCATTTTCCTCTTTTTCATACTTTGGTAGTTTAGAAGGAAACATAATGTCTTGGTCTCTTTGTCCTCCCCGGCTGACCTGCCTTTTCGATCTGTTTCTCCACTATCTATGCTCTCTCTCCAACCTCTGTGTGTGTGTGTGTGTGTGTGTGTGTGTGTGTGTGTGTGTGTGTGTGTGTGTGTGTGTGTGTGTGTCAGTGGTAACTCTGCTTGTATGTTCCAGAGGCAGGGCCTTCCTTGCTCTTCTGCCTTCCTAGTTTCAATAAACTTGTTGAGGTTTAGTCCTGTGTCCTGTGCCTGAATCCAGACCTGGTGTGGTTCCTTGACAGAATGATCAGGCCACTCAAATGGACTCAGTGGACTTGGGTCCTGTCCAGAGCTCAGGAGAGGTGGATATACACATGTCTAGATCATCTCAGCCTTGCCTCTCTAACTTTGTCTCCAAACCATTCAACCTGATCCGACCTTCTGATATACAGCATCCATCCATCCATCCATCTTCTGCTTTGGGTAGTTGATACCAGGTATTTAAACTAATCTGGGGTAGCTTTAGCTCAGGAGGTAGAGCAGATCACCTACTAATTGGAAGGTTGGTGGTTTGATCTCAGGCTGTTCCAGTCTGCTTGCCAAAGTACCCTTAGGCAAGATACTGAACCCGGAGTTGCTCTCCACTGCGTTCACTGGAGTGTAAATGTGTGTGAAGGTCAGAGAGAAAGCATGATGTAGATGTAGAAAAAAAGTGTTTGCATGAATGGTGTATGAGGCATGTTGTATAAAATGCTTTGAGTGCTTTGAGTAGAAAAGTGTCATATAAGAATCAGTCCTTTTACCATCTACCTTCACTGTCCCTAATCCTGCATAGTCACATTTCCACCTGTCTGTCTCGTATTCACACACAGAGCATACCTCCACCTCTCCAGGCTCGATTCCACCTACTCCGTACTCTCACCACAGATCACAATGCCATCTACTGTTAAGGATTATTTTGTTATGTCCAGGGGTTCAGGTTTTTTTTCTTGTGTGTTGTGTTTGACCTCTTGACCCTGCACATAGCGGAGGTGCAGGCATGCGGGACCTCCCTGACAGAGGGAGTCCTGGTTTCTGTCTCGGTATCTCTGTCTCCAACACCAATGAGACCTATGTGCCCAAACTGCTACATATATCTTTCTGAACTGTGTGTGACCTGTATAGGGTGACTGGAAGGGGCTGAACAATGTAATGTGACACCTTACTTAGATTTTGTATAAGTAAGGTCTGTCTCTTTGAATTCCTCATTGCACTGCTGCATGCTCTGTATTAACCAAATTCCTTCTTGCAAGAATACATTTTCTAAAGACAACTCTGGCAGTAGACTCTTTTTCATTCATCCATCCTCTTATCCTGTTCAGGGTCACAGGGGGCTGGAGCCTATCCCAGCTGACACAGGGCCAACACAGAAAGACAAACAACCATTCACACTTATGGGCAATTTAGAATCACCAATTAACCTAACCCCAGTAACTGCATGTCCTTGGACTGTGGCAGGAAACCGGAGTACCCGCACGCAAACACGGGGAGAGCATGCAAACTCCACACAGAAAGGCCCCGGCCAAGGTGGAATCAAACCTAGAACCTTCTTGCTGTGAGGCAGCGGTGCTAATCACCACACCACCGTGCTACCCTCTTCTGCTTTTTTTATTCAGTGCACTAAAATTTCTACAACACTACAAACATTATAGTCCCCAGATGTGGCCTGACGTCTTCTGTCAACCTGTCTATCACCATCGCAAACAAGAAGGAGCTCAGAGCAGATCCCTGATGTAATCCCACCCCGACCTTGAACCCATCTCTCACTCGTACCACACACACCTTGCTATTGTCTTGCTGTCTTCAGATATGTCCTGTACCACCCTGACATTTCTGCCATTCCTGACTTCCCCGGTGTAGCATCACAGCTCTTCTCTTGGCAACCTATCATAATGCTTTCTCTAGATCCACAGACACAGTGACGACCTTCTCCACACTTGTCCATCAACACTCTCAAGGCAAACATTGCACCTGCAGTGTGCTCTCTTGCCATGAAGCCATGCTGCTCACTGATCATTACCTCCCTTCTTAACCTAGCTTCAAATGGGTCATTGTATGGCTCATCAGCTTCCCCCTGCAGTTGCTACAGATCTGGCCATCACCCTTGGTTTTGAAAATCACTACCAGTACTCTACTTCTCACCCCACTGAAACTGACTGGGTACAAAATAAGATTGCCGAATGGAATCCTCATTGCCATGAATTCTGTGTACCCCAGGAGAGACTGTTTCCTCCCTTACCAACACAGAGACTCTGGAGCTTTCAGTTGTCCCAGTGGAAAATCATGATCTGGGGGAGTTTTTTTTTTTCTTGAACATGTGGCCTGGTAAAGCCCTTTGTTTTTGTTTTCAGCTTCTTCTGAACTACTGCAGGAAGCCACTATCTCTACAGCCCTGCAAGCCTTCAGTGCCTTGAAAGAATAGTTTTCCTCAGCTTCGGTTTCGATTCAGCAGTTCACTGTGGAAGTCGATAGTTTAGACACTGTGGTAAGCTGTCCTCTCACAGCAAATGAATGACAAAATGCATCCTTGTACCTTTTTTCCTCTGTGCCTTTCTCCAGTGGAGTGTAACTATGATCTGGGGCATCAAGAACTACTTGCTGTTAGGCTCGCTCTGGAGGAGTGGAGGTAGTGGCCAGAGGGGGCAGAGCAACCTTTCATCATGTGGATGGACATAAGAACTTGTTCTGCCTTAAAAGCAGCCAAACGTCTGAACCCTCACCAAGCCAAGTGGGTCTTGTTTTTTGCCAGTTTGACTTCACCATAACCTGTTCTCCAGGTTCCCACAACATGAAACCGGATGCCCTTGCATACCACTCCATGTCTTATTTCACCACCTGTGTTTGAGTCCATTCTGCCGTCTTCCTGTATAAATAAATCCCTTAATTGGAAGACTGAATCATTGCTCTGTACTGCCCAACAGAATGAACCTGATCCTGGAGGCAGACCACACAATTGGCTTTATGTGCCTTAATCAGGTCAATCCCAGGTCATTCATTGGGGTCACACTCCCGGGTGAAAGGGCACGATTACCCTCCTCCAGAGATTGCTTTGGTGGCCATCCCTAATCAAAGCAAGTCTTCCAGTTCTCAGACGTTTCCCTGTGCCTGAATGTCCATGGTCCTACGTTGCATTGGATTTTGTCACTGGTCTGCCACCATCAGCAGAAAACAAAATCATCCAAACTATAATCAATCATTTTTCCAAGACTGATTACTTTATAGCATTGTCCAAGCTTTGTTCAGCTCTGGAAACCGTCCAGTTACTCAATGACCATGTTTTGTCTCCATGGTTTGGAAAGAATTTTGTACCACCATTGGCACCCAGGTTAATCAATCTTCTGGCTTTCATATGCAGATTAATGGGCAGACTGAAAGGACCAATCAGTTACTGGAGGCAGCCCTTTGGTATGTCATTCATCCAGCCAGACAACCTGGAACTCACAACTGGCTTGGGAGGAATATATCCACAGCCATGGGTCTCTTTCACTTGGCTACCAGCTACCACTGTTTCCATCTCAGGAAGGTGAGCTCACCACTCCTTCTGTCCAACATCATGGACACTGGCCCCTGACTACTCACCGGGTGAGAAAGTTTGGTTGTCTTCCAAAAATGTCCCATTAAGAGCTGAGTTTATGAAACTCTCCTAATTACATTGGTTAATTTGAAATAGAAGTTATTATTAATTTGTTGACTATCCAAAACTGCCCAGAAAGCTGAGGATTAATCACTTCATGTCTCCCAGATGAAACCTTTCCATCTGAGAGAGCCTTCCTGGATCTCCTGCCCTCCTTGTTGATGCGCCTGGAGCTGTTGATAATTATGCACCTGTGTACAATCTGATGATAAATCACTTAAGGGTGAAGAAATCCCTCAGTTGTTGCCAGATCATTGTACTAACTGTGGTAGTGTAGTTTGGCTCCTCATGCTCTGTCTTTTTGAATCAGTTTTACCCTGGACTTACTTCTCTCTCAGACACTTTTTGCCTTTTGTTTCTGAGAGAGACATTGATGGAGCGAAAAACTGTGGATCTTACTATTTGGAGAATTCTCTGGATTCACCTGCCTACTCCCCTCGCTGACCTCAGTCTAGAATCAGTAACTCACTATTTCATCCTGTTAAATCTTGTGACTTCTTTAAACCTGTTAAGCTTTTACTCCTGTGTCCTGAACCTGAGCCCAGACCTGGTTTGGTTCCTTAATGCGGATCTTTTGGAAGTCCGTGTGCTTATTTCTGTTTAAAAACACCATGTTTTAATGCATCAGTGCCAGTTTATGTCTGGATCCCTATTCTGAAAACTGTGTGCACCCCCCACCTCCCCCTCCTGGAAGATAACGTGGTTCTTTTTGCACATGCAAGTGTGTTTTTTTGTGCTGTACCATTCTGCTTTTGCTGACTTAATTATCCGCATGAGCCCACTGTTCACATGTAACACATCTAATAAACAACACACATACAAAATGTGTGCATCCACAGAGGCAAACTTACACAGTAAGCAATAACATATGGGTAGAAGTTTAGTACCCAGTGTTTTATCCACATGTGCTTGAGCACTTTGAGGAAATAATTCCCTGTCTATAAGCTTGTTTTTGTTTTGTTGCTTCCAAAAGCAGCAGTGGAAAGTAACTTAAAGCTGACTGACTCGCATTCAGCGTCCGTGAGTTTTTGTTATCTTGGCAGCAGCAGAAGAAAAAAATTGGAGTAGGTGACCCCAGCACACAGGTCTCTAGGTCACAGTTCTTGGAAATCCATCCTCCTCCACTTATCCCGTTCAGGGTCACGAGGGGGCTGGAGCCTATCCCAGCTGTCATAGGGCGAGAGCCAGGTACACCGCGTACAGGTCGCCAGCCTGTCACAGGGCCAACACAGAAAGACACAATCAAACCTATGGGCAATTTAGAGTCACCACTGAACCTAACCCCAGTAACTTGGACTGAGGAAGGAAACCCTTACAGACACGGGAGAATATGCAAACAAAAAGGATTCGAACCCAGACCTGAGGCAGCAATGCTAACCATCACGCCACCGTGCTGCCCATTCGTGGCCGTGTCATATAGAAATCATTTAGCTTCCAGAATAGAATTTAAATGTATTTCAATACTGCCTGTTTAAAAAAATAATTAATTTAACATTTTGAAATGTGACATTTTCCTTGTATTTTGTAAGAACAGCTTAAACTTCTGACTTTTTGAAAGCAGGACTTTTTTTTATATACCAAGCAGCTAAGATGATAAAGGTAATATTGCTTCATGGCAAACAAAGTGAACCGTGTTCATTGGGGACCAGCAACATCAGTCAGAAAACTTTTTTTTTTCCCCTGCAAAGTCAAAATGTAAAAGTGCACGAGCTCTACCCTTGTCCCCTCCGAGTGATCAACATCCTGGGATCAAAACTGTCCCCATTTGATTTTTCTCATCCCTCAGAGCCCTTCCATTTCCTGTTCCCTTCTATTTTTGTTTGTAGAACAAAAGACAAATCTAACATGAAACATTGATTAAAAAAAAAAGAAAAACAGATTTGTTTTTGCTTTGTGTCAATGCCAAAAAACTGCCTTGAAGATAAAACTGGAAAGAAAAAAAAAAAAAGATTCTCAACAGAAAAGTCTATTCTTGGATGAGGCAGACAGGGAGTGGAAATAACAGCTTTGTGTTTCTTTGTCTGGAGTTGCCAATTATTTAAAGCTCAGCAACAAAACAGCATTAACATTCATGCTCCTGCACGGCAGGTTCATGCCACCAACATCATCTATGCTTCTCGTGAGTCATATGGGAGCAATAACCATAATGGGCATGGTTTTATTTGCATGCTACATTCCGGGGCAACATTATCACTAAATATAAAATAAGGAAGGATTCATGACTGCGCCTGATTCAAACAGTGCCTGAAAGAGTTTAGCCTTTTCTGATCACTGAAGCTTAAACAGGATACACAAACCGGTATTTTATAAAGCTGTCATGTAAATATTTTCATGGGAATAGTCAGTTGATTAAATAAAAAAATGGTCCATCTAACCACAGTGATTGAGGGAAAATTATAGTGTGGGAAAACTGTGTTCAGTACCCAGCTTCTATTAATCACCAGGATGTCTGAGCCTTTATCCCCTTACTGTGAAACGGATGTTTGGGTCAAAATATTCCATAAACTGAGGTTGATGCCAGCAGATTCTCAGAGCTGCTTAGGGCCATTGTTTAAAAACAAGCTGCAGTTTAGGAGTTCTTGGGTTTTTTGTTTTTATTTTTTCCTACTTGTTTTCTTTCTTTTTTATTTTCCAGGGTCTTTGTAGTTAATCGCTGAGGGGTTTTGTTTTTGTTTGTTTGTTTCTTTCTTTTTAGGTAAGTATAAACTGGATTAAGCAGTTTTGGCAGGTTGCCTCCACCAAAGGCCTTAACTTTGGATGAGTACATTGTTTATGGATGAAAACTGAGTTGCTCATCCAACACAGTTCCCAGGTCTGCAAAGGTTAAGAGTATTTCCTACAAACAACAACTTTTTTAAATACATTGAAAGTTAAATTACTGGAAAAAAAAGCATACTCCATGGCTACAATGAACCAATCACAAACCTTGCATCAAATGGGCACTCATTCACACTAACCAATCATAGCACCTCATCAGACACACATCCACTCAACAATGGGTACACAGAAAGCAAATACAACAGTTACACAGGCACATCTATTCGTGTGTGTGACCCAATCTGGCAACAGGAGTCGCACGTCACAGCGGCTGATTCTCATGCCAATAACATATGTATCATCATTTACAGGTTTTACGGGATGTTCTTAGCAACAAGGTTAGCGTTTGTACGTGCTGCATATAATCTGTGGCAGGTTGTGTGACCTTAAAGTTCCGCTCTTGAACTTTAATTCTGCTTTGCATACCCCAAGCAGACTTTTTGAGGGGGAAACCGAGACAGCAACTGGTTCTTGTTTCAGCGCAGTCATATGACCCATTTCACTAAAGCTGAGGACTGTTGTTTGCCAGTTCGTTTATAGTTTGGAAGAAACTTGTTTTGACTGTCACCACATTAACTAGTAACAGCTGCTGGCCCATGGAGAATCATGCTATTTAGACCCCTTTCAGC
Source organism: Pterophyllum scalare (assembly GCA_024447675.2). Taxonomy (NCBI): domain Eukaryota; kingdom Metazoa; phylum Chordata; class Actinopteri; order Cichliformes; family Cichlidae; genus Pterophyllum; species Pterophyllum scalare. The sequence continues at coordinate 27,875 of JAMQGT020007236.1, read as the reverse complement.
CTTTTGCACTCAGTCATGTTTCAGGTGTGCTACGCCAACTCTGTAAGGAATTCGGATTAGTGATGCTCTGCACTGGTGGACCTTCCATGATCCCGGGAGCAGCTAGGGAGTTTCCTTGATCCTTTTAGTCTCCGTGCATTCATATGACACTATTACATGTCATTAACATTGTATGATCTGTCTCCTGTGATTTATGCCTTTTCCTATCTGTCCACTCTATCTCCCTGTACTTTTCTGCCTATATTTTATCTATAGAGCAGCCAGTTTTGATCCGTGGCTACTGCCCTCACTAACCTACGGTCTCAATGCAGACGGTTGCCCTCCTTGAGCCTGGTTTTGCTAAAGGTGTCTTTGTATTAAGAGAGTATTTTCCTCATCACTGTTGCAAAGTGAGTTCTTATTTTCTTCTCTGTATAATGTTCTAACAGCTTTGCCTTACAGTGTTAAATCCCGGGGTTAGGTCCCGTGATTTTTTTTTGTAAGTCAGTATTATATAATTAAGAGTGAATTATTCCAAGAACAGTACCCAACCATACAACCAAATCCAATCCAAATTTATTCATAAAGCACATTTAAAACAACTGAATTGACCAAAGTGCTGCACATGAGACAGAGGGTTACACAATAAAATAACAGATACACACACACACACACACACACGTGTACACACATCAGTAAATATATCCCAAGAATCACACAAATATAAGAGATAACAAAACAGCCTAAATCTCATAACCTTTCACTCTGGGTTGAAAGCCAAAGAAGAAAAAATCATTTTAAGATCTACTTTAAAAATGTGCAAGGTGGGGCCCAGCCTAACATGAGGGGGCAGCTCATTGTACAGTTTAGGCAATATGGCTGACAAAGCACACACACACACACACACACACCCTGCCATTTTTAAGTCTAGTTTTTTGGAACATGGAGGAGTAGCTGTTCAGCAGATCTCAGTGACCTCGAGGGAACATAAGGTGTTAAGAGAGCAGCAAGATATGATGGAGCCAAACCATTAGAAATTAACCAATCAAAGCCACACAAAATGGTAAGCAGAGGAAGGTGGAGGGCCTGGCATGCTACCACTGTATAGGAAAGCCTGAGCAGAGTCCTCTAACTTGGAAAAGGGTTGTCTTACAACCAATTTGATTACTTTCATGTATTTAAGGCTCACATGCAGCACTGAATGTGCTGGTATGCTGCCACCTCATTGGTTTGAATACCTTAAAACTTGTATTACAGGCTTTGAAGGATTAGAGTTTATTGTGTCGTCAGGAGGATTTAGGTGCATAAATCCCACTGGTTGGGAAATTGAACTCAAATGGAACGAACTGTGGATGTGTGCATTAAAATACCAAAACAGTCCAGACACATGAAACTCTGAGACTTCATTTTCTGAAGACATTTTTTTTTTTTATTAAGAAATAAAAAAAAAATTTACACTTTTGCAAAACCTGCTCAAACACATTTTTTTTCAACTTACAGGTTGGCCATAGAAATAAAAAATTAAACCTTTCAAATTCTTTTAAAAATGTTTTTTTTTTCTTCATCAAGAATTTAAAAAAAAAAAAAAAAAACATTTCCCATGTACATTCTCAAAAAGGAAGGGCTGGCATATGGTGTACTGAAGGAAAGACACACACCGTGACTGAAGACAGAATGTGGGGAGGAAGAGAAGTATAACTTAATTTCCCAGAAGAACATGGAACTGCTGGAATATAGAACTGAAACTGAATATAGACTGAATGTATTGATCAAACAGATGTGTCGCTGTTACAGAGCCCAAAATCCACACCTGGTCTCTTTAACCCTGCATCCTGCAGATATGTCGTTGTTCTCTTTAAAAATATGAAGTTAGGTGTTTCAGTTTTATTTGATTAGCATTAAGTCTACGGGATTTGTCAGGTTATAAAACAAAACAAAACAAAAAAACTGATATGGTGCAATCTTCTGTTTATTGGATTTACTGCTTTTGCTGCAAGGGCTAACTTTTCCAATAAACATCCCAAATGATTTCAAAGGTTCAAATACCCAAACACACACGCACACACACGCAAACACACAAAGACTTAGAAAGTGGGCTTAGTGGCAGTGCTACTGTGTTTCATACCCCTCACAAATGCAACTTAGTCACAAAAAAACAATATTTGCTAAAAAAATTCAGTTTGATGTGACACACACACATTTAATAATCAGTGCATTTCAAACGACAAGATGGTTGATAGCGGTTTAGTTTGGTTACGTTTCCAAACTACGAAGCATTTTTGTGTTGGGTTTGATTTTAACTGAAGATTTAAATCTTTATTCTTCAGGAAATCACGCATTATCGTCTTACTGCAAAGGTTAGCACCACCTTTGGAAAAACAGAGGGAAACAAAGTATTCTGCAGTATTGCACGAAGTAAATCATAACTTGTTTATGCTTATGTTGTGATTTATAGTTGTACTTCAATGACAGGTTTCAAATATGCAAATATATTTGGAATACAAAAAACAAAACAAGAAACTGCAGAATCTGATAAGGATCAATACAAAATAAAATTTTTAAAAAAAGTACTTTTTATGCAAAAAAAAAAAAATCATCTTCAGAAACATTTCACATTTCAACATCCGTCGGTAAAAACTTGTGCATCGCTAATGCTGCAGTTCATTTTAAAATTCAGGATCTTTGAGAATCAGTTAGCTTACATTAACAGATGTTTTACACAGGCTAACAGCCATTGAGTGTATGAAGGCAGGAAAGCAGGTACATACTGTAAATATACACTGAGGGTAAGCATAATTCAATAGTTCACATTTCCCTGAAAGAATTTTTGTACTAAGAAATATTCCGCCTTGTTTGAAATGCTTCAGAAATTTTTAATGGAACTCAGTTTGGATTTCACTTCTTGAATTCCCACAATATTGGAAAAAAAAAAAAAAAGACCTTTAGCCAAATTAAATTGCGTTTGCAGATTTTTCCCCACATCATTAATTGCAATTACTTTAATTTTTTTTACCTTAGTGCAAAGATTCTTCAGAGAAACCGAGAACCAGATCTGTACAAAAGTTAATGACAGAACAAACTTTGTATCTGTATTAAAATGGGAGGTCGGCAACGGGAGCTGAGCTATACAAAGACGACTTATATATGAAAAGTTGTATGAAAATAGATGTCTGATGTGGATTTGGTTACACAAATCCCTTTTAATGATATCAACTACTTTATTCTATCTGAAGGAATTAAATAAATGGACACAAAGTTGTCAGAGCTTAAATGAAACGAGGCCCTGGAAATGAAATAAAAATGAGGCCCTGGTCTCACTATCACCTCTCATGTGAAGCTGTTGGTCAAAATCCTGCAATGCGTGTGTACTGTATAACTGTATGCATGTATGCATCTTGATCTAATTTAATATATTTTTCTTATTTCATAAAGTGAAACCAGAGTGTTTTTAAAGTATACCAATTTTAATGGAGAGGCCCCTGAGAGTCCAGAACAAAAAGAAGGCAGTGCATATTTTTTGGCCTCATCATTTGATATGAAATCAAAATGATAAAATAAAATAAGGTGCAATATAGACTTACATCAAGTAACTGTATTTTTTGCCTTTGATTGTGGCTAAAATAGGCAGTTAAGGTGTGATTTTCATCTCCGTGTAGCAAAGAACCAATCTAATGGCTTATCAAACTGGACAAAAACATTAGTTTTAATTGCTACCGTTGTAGCTCTCTGTCACCCAGAGTTAAAAGTGTCATTTTTTGGATGCTGGGTTAATGCAGCTATACAGTAGACAAAAGCACTACAAAGAAGGTCCTGAGTGGATGGTCGCTGGTGACACATACACATGGGAAACCCCTTGTTACGCAGATATATTAAAACTCTTTGTAACTGTTATACCCCTCACATCGTTTGCTCTTGGTTGTTAACTGTTCACATCATTAAAAGTATGGCCCCTATGTTATCAGCATGAATGTAATGTAGCTTTGCATGCACGACTGCTAAAACTGAACAGAGTTAAGGACACAGATTTAATGCATCACAGGGCACACGCCATAGGAATGGTTAACAGGGTCTGGGTATCACTAGTTTCACTGGTGTCTATGAAAATTTAAGAAAAGGGGCATTCTACTGCAACAAATGTGAGATGACCGATCCAAAAATATATTGACATTATCTGTATTAATTTAGGAGAAAAAGACAGGTTTGAACAGTTGCTGTTAAAAATGAAACTTTTCAGCTCTCAGTTGAAGGGAAGAGAAGAAAAGAAACACGGTGACCCCAGAGAAGACCAAACTCAGCCAGCTGCCAAAATTCAGCGTCTGGAACGAGTCAACTGTCAGACACCGGTTTATTTGCTGGGAGTCTCTCCCAACCAGCGGTTAACTTGAGCCATTTGAGTTCTTTGTTTAACCACTGGCTGCAGTGCCCTACCGAGCTGGATTTATCCAAAATAAAAAACTCTCTCCTGGTATTTACAGAAGAGAAAAAGGCTAAAACCCCAAGAATTACAAACTTATGAATGGAGCCGCTATAGAATACCAATTTTCTTGTATATATATATATATAAAAATTGACTCACGCCCCTCTGTCTGAGAAAATATCTGGGAAAATCAGTTGCATTCTTTGTTTGTATGATGCCTAAGACAGCTGTCAGTAGGAGCACGGCTGAAGAAATCCAGAGACTTCACTACAATAGCTGTCAATGTTGATGTATGGTTTATATAATAGCTTAGTATTTTCACCAGATGAAAGTGTTCCTCCTTCTATGTAAAACTACAGCAATTCAATAGTAAATATCAATAACATTAATTTTAAAAAAATCTAAACACTGACAGAGGAAAAAAAAACTAATAATAATGTGACTTCCTTTGTAGTAAATAAAGCAAATCCAATCCAAACTTTTAAGCCAAGAGTGCCTAGTGCAGTCACTAATGTACTGTAAACTGGTCTAGGACAGAGAACGATAGATAAAGAGATAGATACTGATAGACTGATTAGCCACTACTGTACAGTACATCACAAACAACACAGTCAAGGGTTCAACCTCCACACTTCAAATCCGTTCACGTCTCACTCTTTGTGCAGGAACAGGTTTCCCCAACGCTCGTTTTCTCTTTGGCCCGTTGTTTATGACTGTGGAGGATGGGACTATTTGGGCAAAGGTGAATTCAGAGGACTCCATTTTGATATTCATTATTACCTATTAAGATAGTTTTAATAATATACATTTTCAATGATTATTTTTTGCTTTTGTTTTGGTTTAAGCAGCAATGGATTCTGTTTTGTAATATTGACCCAAATGTGTGGTAAATATCCATTAAGCTCATTGTTACCGATATTTCAAGTCTATGATTAAGAGGTTAAGAAAGCCGGCAGTGATAAGGCATTTAACGCTGGTGTTTGCAGACTTGCATTTTTGATATTTTGGCTAAAAAGCTAATAATTCCTCTGATAGCAACACGGCCTCTACTGAGCACAATGGAGTACAATACGCCAAAGCTTAACCCTGTGGAACGTGTCCTCAAAGAAGTACACAAAGTTAATAAAATAACTAGCAAAAAAAGTAAATAAATAAAAATCCATCAAAGCAGCAAAAAAAAAATTTAAAAAAATCTGTTTTTGGTGATCAGTGCCTATTTTAGGAATTCTCTATGTAGTGGCTACAAAAGCTGATTTGATTCCAAGACTCAATAACCACTTTCTTCTAGAATAATGGCTGGTTATGTGCAAAAGTAGCTGGTGGAACAGGACCAGAGGCTGTTGTTGCTAATTTGCCACCTTGCCTTTAAACAAGAACACAGTGGGATGTGTAGTCACATGAAAACTACTCATAGGAAAAAAAATAAAAAATAAAAACAGCTAATTCAGAAATAGATTTGAAATGGGATTGCAACCCTCTTGTGAAAACCACCAACAGCACACTACTTTCAAAACTTTCCTAAAAGATTCAAACATTTTTCTTTAACACCCTTATCAGTCCACCAGACAGAGACAGACAGACAGACAGAAAGCTAGCTAGCTTTAGAAGCATTTTAGAGGACAGGAGAGGGGAGGAGAGCGATCTCATGGAGAGCCTCCACCTCATTCCTTTACATCATGGTTTCTACGATGGTGTGAGTAGGGGCCTTCATCAGTAGGCCCTTGTTCCCATTGGGGTCCAGTGGACAGGAGAGCTCTTTAGGCCCACGATGGTCTGCAGGACGGGAGCTGGCTCCACCACGAACCGGGGCTGCCACCGCCTTTATCCTCTGTGGGAAGAAAGTGGGAATTAGAAAACTGTAATGTTCTTACATTGCATCTCTTCATGGGCAAGTTACAGGAGAAGCAGAAAGAAGAGAGAGAACCACTGACGAGAAAAGAGGCTTATGAAAGAGCGTTGGCAAATGCCAGATGGAGTGGGCAATAATACAGAAGGAAGAGAAGAGCTAAACAGCCAGATAGCTGATGCACCGACCTCAATGAGCGGCCCATCAGATCGGATGATCTTGATGACAACCACCATGGGGATGCAGATCATGGATGCCAAGGCCAGAGTCCACCCTATTCCAATGGCCCAGTCGGGATACTGGTACAATTTGTTGTAAGTCAATGGCTTATATTTGACCAAAGAGAAGATAAAGCAACCCTGGAGTCGAAGAGGAGCAAAGGTTTAAAATTTACATTTATTTTTAACACTTTTGTATCTGGTAAAAAAAATTTAAATTACTATATACACACATATACATATACATACATACACATATATATATATACATACATACATATACACATATATATACACTATATATATATATATATATATATATATATATATATATATATATATATATATATATATATATATATCTCAAAAGAGAGCTCTTACCATGCACAGTAAAGGAGTGACCACAGTCCAGCTCCATTTCATCCAAGGATTTGGTTTGTAGCCAATCATGTCCTCAATCGCATCATAGAAATTATCAACGCCTGTGAAGATAACAGAATACTTAGTGGATAACCGCCGTGAAGTACTGCAGCTCAATTCTGCTACTGAATTCTGCTACTGTATGATTTGTAAAGCACTACAGGCAATCTGAAGCTTTTTTAAGTGGAGGTTTGTTTAAATAAATAAAGTTTTGATGTTGTTCCATTGGCCCCATGCACAAATTAGTGACCTGAAGGCAGAAGTCCTAACCTTTAATCTAATATTGGACTCCAACTGCACAAAACACTTTTACTTACATTTAGACCTCATACTTGAATGAAGGCTGAGCTGTCTCATTAGCAGCAGTAAGTATAAGACAGATCTGATGTTTCTACATGGACCCTCCTGTTCTAAATCTGTATATAAATAGGTAAACTTGTTGTTGCCTGAATACACAATAACATAAGTTCATGTAAACTGACATTCATTGGAAAACCATTGATTTAATCCAGGCATAAAGTACTGCATTATTTATGTGGTGCTCACCATAAACCCAGGCAACAGCTATACATTCAAAGAATGCCACCCACAGAAGGCACACACCGCTTGCTGCATAGTAGTCAAACAGCTGGAAAACATACATGCCACCCTGCAGAAAGAAAACACACAGGCTTGGTTTTAAAAAGAAACGCAGATTTTGTCCTCACGTCAGACATTTTCACTTCTCTCACATAAAAACAGAAAGACCTGCAGGCCTGTATTACTCTGGCTTTAAGTGTATGGAGTTTTACTCCGTACACGGGGGGCTTGCTTCACTCTGGTGCACAGGTTACAGGAATACTTACCAAACTATGAAAAGCTGTAAATCATATATGTAATTATTTAACTATCAAAGATTGCTAAGATATATACAGAGTAAAAAAGCAGTTGAGATGTCCACATGTCAGACAGGTGAGTGTGCACACATTTGTCCGGTTTCAAAAGTAATTCGCAGGAATCCCAAATTTTGTGATTACATGGAAAAACTAGAGGTAGCAGTTTATCATAAAAAACAAAACAAAACACTTATATAAAAAGGGCTACTTTGCTTTTTTGTACAATTACTGAGCAACCGGTGGATGTTCATTTAAGTGTTTCCTACTTTACAAAAGTCAAGTATTTTTCTCACGAAATCACTTTTGACTTAAGGAAAATTGGCTGTTATGCATTTCTGAACAAAAAGTGAAACTGGGTGATCAACGGCAGTGGCAACAGTCGCGCTCAGGAAAATACTCGACCCACACAAACAGTACAAAATACATCATTTTTAAAAATGGAGTTGTCATGGTAATTCTATTGAGTCAGGGCTGAAAGTTAGTGAAAGCCATTTTCTAATACTGCTTTTCAGCGACGTATAACACTGGTCTAATGTTGAGTGACATTTGTCTACTCGAACTTTACAATCAGCTGATCTACAGACCTTTAGATGGTTTAACCAGAACTCGTGCACACAAACTAATAATGCTTTCACGCACGCTCAGAATGTCAAAGCTCGCAAAGGTTCAATAGTCCTCTCTCATGGAGTGCCAGTTATGAAGAGCTCAGGTTCTCTATTTCAAATGTTGCTTGGGCGTGTCAGGGGGGCCAACAGCCACAAACCCAGGAACCAGGAAATTGTATGTTAATACAATTAGGCGAGAACTGCCAGAAACCCAATTTACAAGATTAAAAAGTTGAACAGAACAAAACAAAACAAAAAAGGATCAACTGAGATGATACTTAAAGGAAGAAGATTCGTAACAAGAAGTCTTTGGAGGAGGGGAGTGAGAGAACACTGAAGCAAAAGATTTGGAAAAGCTAAATCAAGTCTACTGTATCTATTAATACCAGATGAGGGAAGGGAAGTTCTCATGACTTGACAGTATAAATAGCTCCCTGTCATATCTTTAGGGATCGACACTAATAGCTGTCTGAACACGGTTTTTCCTGGAGTATTGAGTTGGGAGCTGGAGCCTGAAATGAGGTCAGCAACCACAGTATATGTATGCAATTATCAGGGGGTGCAGCAAACATGTGGAGAAATACTGCAGAGTGATTCATTTCTGAAGTACTGTTCTTATGGCGCACAGCACTAAAGGCATCAGAGTTCGACTGTTCCATCGTTTTCTAACGGTTATCCTGATCCTGAGCATCTTAAAAGTGCTCTGGCCACGATCGCTCGCTCTCTCTTTTGTGTTCATTTTCCATTGTGTTGTTACCTTGGTAACCATGGTGAGTCCAAGCACGTAGCTGATGCAGCAGATAATAGCGATGAAGACCTCTCTGCGGTAACCCTTCCTTAGGAAGGACGGATACAGATCCACCAGTGATGTGATCTGCCCTTCCACCTCCACAAACTGCCGGGGAACACAGAGATACAATGGTGTTAATCAAAAAGGGATGAATGCATGTCTGCTGGAAGCATGTACGGGTCCTTTTACTGTCCTTTTGTAAAAGAGCATGAAAGACTCCCTGCATTGTTAAATAGTGAAACATCCCTGGCTGTGATTAGGCACCGCTGTGCGATGCGGTTGTGTAAAATCTCACCCACTGAATGGTCAGAGCCTATTTTAATGAGTGGGCGTGAACGTGATGCTCAATTGTTTTTTGTTTTCTTTTTTTAAATTGCGGTACAGCGTAACGTGAACTCATGTCAGGAGCCAAAAATAGGGGAACGCTCTTCATCCTGGGGGAAAAAAATTCACCCGTGACCTTGAATTTTTTTTCCCCTCAGGATCTGACTGTCAATGAAAAGTTTGACTGTAAGGCCTCAAAGGGTCCAAAGAACAATGTTCAACCACAGATGACCTCAGCTGTGGTGCATGCCACCATGCAACCGTGAACCTACTTATAGCACACTGATAAGAAAGGACTTTTTTTGGCCACTCCAGAGCCGACTGCAGCTCTGGCCTATCTCCAGTGGCTCTCCTGTGGCTTTGACAATAAAGAAAGAGAAAAAAATACATATGTAGAGAGAAGGAACATTGTGAGGAGGAGCATATGTTTGTGCCTCCCTATCAGTCAGTGCTTAGCATTCACCATCCCTGCCAGGTTTGACTCCTTGTAATTTTGCCGATATTTCAGAATAAATTGCAAATTAACAGCTTTGAAGGAAGTGATGGAAATCCAATATGGCAGAATGTGAGAACAGAACTTCCCGCAAGTGATCTAAAAACAGCAGCTGAGCTCAGAGTAGTTCAAAGGTTCACAGGAAGATCACCATGAAAGTGCAATGCTAACGTGTTTGTTTGTTTGGTTTGTTTTTTTTTTAGAATTAGGCCAGAATTTGTAGCTTGCATAATCTTTACACAATTTTTAATTATGTAATTAGTGTTTGGCTTATTATTGAATACTATATGATGACTTGGTCTATATTTATGCACAATAACAGAGCATAAAATGTGCCACAAAAGCCTTTTTTTTTTTTAACACTATTGTATTTGTGCAGTCAGTGAGCAGTTTAATGTTCTGTTTATGGGCACCTTAAAAATAGCTGACAATTCTAAATGTTATCAGTATTTCCTTTTATGGTGAACCTCCTGAAGCTCCAACAGTCAGCCATGTGTGAAGGTTTGTTTTTCCTCTAACCTGACTGTCGAGGCCAAGCAGCAGCAGCATAATGAAGAAGAGAATTGCCCAGAGTGTAGGAAAAGGCATCATGGTTACAGCCTTGGGGTAGGCAATGAAAGCCAGGCCTGGACCTGCAGAGGACAGGGGAAGGGGGGTACGAGCAGAAAGAAGGGTGTGGGGGGGGGTAGGGCAACATTAGAATCATATGATAAACTCATCTGATCTGCATCCCTATGGGGAGAAAAAGAAGCCCCAAACAATGGAGACGCAGAACAAGATATGAACACATGATCAACAATTGACTATAATGCTGGGAACAATCATTTGCTTCAGTCTTATTAATTCGTACTGAGCTAGGTATTGTAACAAGAATCTACTAACAAGTATATGTAATACACATACTTACGTCTTATAAACAACACATCATGGCACACTACAAGTTGTATGCACTCAATACACAACACAGTTTCATTAACAATGAAGCAATTCTTACAATAAAAGGAAAACAGAAGAATAAATCCATGTGGAGTATGACATTAAATGCACTTTTTTTTTTTAGCATAATGTAACTGCATCTCTGTGGAAGTAAGTAAATCATGAAGCATTATGTAAATGGATGCATGCACATCAAGTAATAGGATATAACTGGTACATGGGTTATGGGGAAGTTACCAAAAAGACCATACAATAACACAACACTGCAGCAAAATGGAACCTGTTTAAAGTCTGTTTGATTCATTTTCACTTGCTAAAAAAAAAAAAAAAAAAAAAAAGACAAATCAACAACTTCACCCAAGACATTTTGCATTCCTGACTGAAATAAGCACAACCCTTTTCTATAAGGAATGCAAAATGCCCATTGCAAAACAGCAGCAGATGCAAACTGAGTGGTCAAATAAAAAGTGAATGCTTTTTGTTTTTTCTTTTTTTTCCTTTTTCATGAGGTCTAATTTGACTTGCTACATTGGGAACTGTAAAACAGAAGTCACAGAACAGGAACGCAGCTATAACAGCAAAACAGCATTGTAGCTGATGGCACGGTATGTCAATATGTTCCATTTTTGTAGCAAATTATGATGAGGCATCCAACCAAACACCACGTTGACTCAAAAAACAAACAAAATAAAAAAAAACAAACAAACAACAGCCACCCCCCCAAAAAGAACAAAAATGGACACCACCTTTTCCATCTCTGATGCTAACATATTATTTATTAACTCAATTAAACTATTTGATTAGCCATTACTACAATATTGACAAAGCTGCATTTTTAAAGTATATATATACATATATATATATATATATATATATATATATATATATATATATATATATATATATATATATATATATATATATATATCTTCCTTCTTTCTTTTAAACATTCAAGTCAACAGAAGCCATGTTATGTGCACCATAGTATTCTCTCAGCACATGCTGTCGTGCAGAAAACATTTAAACAGGCAGGGTTATTTCTTATGATTTTGAGATTTATGTAACTTGCTTGCCTGGGTGGGCTTGATGACCAAGAAAAGGTTCTAATACCTGTATTCTGCTGTCTACATAGCCTTCTGTGTTCTTAGACCCACAAACATGGACAGACTCTCTAAGGCATGAAAACGCTACCTCTTTGTGCGATGATATGCAGGGTGCTCGATTCGATTCCTCTGACCAGCTCTTCCATCCTAGTTCTCTGTGGAGCATCAGCCCACTCACCAAACACTGATCTTTGAGAGTTCTGAAAACCTCACCATAAGGTTGGCACTAGCAGTGGGTAATGTATATATACATACACTTATTGCCAAAAGTATTCGCTTGTCTGCCTTCACACGCACATGAACTTGAGTGACATCGTATTCTTAATCCATAGGGTTTAATATGATGTGGGCCCACCCTTTGCAGCTATAACTGCTTCAACTCTTCCGGGAAGGCTTTCCATAGGTTTAGGAGTGTTTATGGGAATCTTTGACCGCAGTCTCTGCCGTGCTTTGCACCACTGAATCACTGCAACACATGCACATTGTTCTTGGTGATGGAAGGCTTGGATGCAGCTGCCATGGAAACCCATTCCATGAAGCTCTCTACACACTGTTCTTGAGCTGATCTGAAGGCCACATGAAGGTTGGAGGTCTGTAGTGACTGACTCTGCAGAAAGTTGGTGACCTCTGTGCACTATGACCCTCAGCATCCACTGACCCCACTCTGTCATTTTACGTGGCCTACCACTTCATGGCTGAGTTGCTCTCATTCCCAGTTACTTCCCCTTTGTTATAATCCCACTAACGCCTGACTGTGGAATATTTAGCGGTGAGGAAATTTCAGGACTGGACTTGTTGCACAGGTATCATCCTATCACGGTACCACGCTGGAATTCACTGAGCTCCTGAGAGCGACCCATTCTTTCACTGATGTTTGTAGAAGCAGTCTGCATGCCGAGGTGCTTGGTTTACACACCTGCGGGCGCGGAAGGAACTGGAACACCTGAATTTAAGGATCTGAGTGAATACTTTTGGCAATACGTTTTTTCGTTGTTGTTTTAGCTGGCTGATCATGGGGCAGAAAAAACCTGAGCTTCTGCAGAGCATTTGATTATTATGATAGATTTCTAGGGTTTATTTATTTAATTTTTTGTTTTAAGTGTAGATTTCAAGTTTGTGACTCATTTGAGATAAAACAAGTTGCTTTATGTTCCTTTTAAATTTTTCACTTACACATGTAACACAATCAGAGCTTTGAGCCATTTCCCCAAAGACCTCAATCTCACGTGGCCGTGAAAACACCTGCTCTATAATCAAGGTCTTTTTTTTTAATTTCATTTTATTTTTTTATTAAAAACCTTGGTAACTGTGTTGTTATTCTATTACTATAGCTGATGGCTGTGGACAAAGTGATTAGACAGGACAAAACAGTTAAAGGTGCTGGCTCTAGCTACTAGAATAAAGACAATTAATAAATAATGCAAAGAACCAAGAACCACATATGCCAATGTCACGCAAAAAATAATGAAAAAAAAACCCACAATGATGGTGACGTCAGTCTCTTGTGTGCACAAAAGGAACAATTCAGAACTAAAACTGTGATATCACATTTAGGTCATCACGCTGGCACAAGATCTATTGTACAGTCTCACACAGCCCAATCAAGTCTCGACTCTCTCTCTCAGCCCCAACTCGCTTCATTCCAACAAATTAATTTTCTGACAGTCTGCTGTTGTCAAGGAGTGTTTGATTGCGGAAGCTTCCATATTCTGATGCCGTCATTTGAGAATAATCAGCGAATCCAGTCAATTCCAAATTTCAACTCAGTTCAAAACTGAACGTGGAGTCCAATTCTCATTCAGGTTTCGTTGCTGTTTTTCTTCATAATTACTATTGTTTTATTTGTTAACCAGGTAGCAGCGCCCACCATCACTGCCGCCTTTACAGGACCCTCGTACCTGACTCTGCCACATCAGCAATGTCCACCCCTTGCTCTTGTGCCATGAAGCCCAGGACGGAAAATATTGCGAAGCCAGACACAAAACTGGTACCACTGTTGAGGGCTCCCAGCAGCAAACAGTCCCTATGTCACACATATGTCATGAGGAGGATTTGTTAATGAACACACAAGGATCCCTTCACCCCCCCTCTCTCCCCTGTCGCTAACCCCCTCACTGAAAACTAATGCCTCACCTGTAGCAGTTGTATTTGTACTTGTTGTAGCTCCCCAAGGACGTCATGGCACCCAAACAGATGGCATAGGAGAAGAAGATCTGGGTGCCAGCATCGATCCACACCTACCGAGAAGGGAGTGGAGACAGAAAGGCTAAGGCCTGCTGATGAGGGGGAGTTTAGGGGGACTATGTACAATTGGGATAAAACGTGATTGTGTTTGTGTGAGGAACCAGGTTTGGACCCATCTCAAAAGATCTGTTAAGAACTGATCTTGGTTAATTGGTTTTATTTGTTTATGAAAAGTCTTTTTTGCTTTTCTTTTGTCAGAGTTTACAAATCAGCGCCCATATTCCCATTGTATAGGAACTTGCCATGCCATTGTTCAACCAAAAAGAAAAGATTTATTCTCATATCGCCTTATTTTAGTATTTCTTTTAAACCACAATAGCATTTTTATCAATTGAGCATGTGGAATTTAAATATCAGCAACCAGGCAGGCGTGTGGTCAAACTACCGACGGAAAGCTGTAACGGGGTTTTCTTGCTCATGCGCCGCAGAGCGACACCTACCTCTGGGTCCTTCAGCCGAGCGAGGTCAGGATACAGGTAGAACTTGATGCCCTCGGTAGCACCTGGCAGTGTCACACCACGAATCAGAAGCACAATGAGCATGACAAATGGGAACGTGGCTGTGATGTAGACCACCTGTAGGGGAGAAAAGCAAGCTCAGACATTTTGGAGACAAACAAAATGATCCAGTTTAAATAATTATTTTACAGTTAACATGTATAAGCTGATTTATGAAACTTTTTTTTCTCACTTTTTTTTGTTTTATTTGGCCAGCTACCCAATACTCTGGCTTTATTACAGCGTCATTACATTATTAAAAAGTTTGACAAGTGTGTGAAGTCTTTGAATTATGACAACAGACCGCAGGTCCCTTAAAGCAATAGTGGTGTGCCAGGATCTTTTATGTGGAAAACAGTGACCACACTTGGCCTCACAGGAGTGACAGTATTACTAGAGCTGCAACTTGGATCAACCACAAAGTATAAATCAGGCCAGTGCAATCAATAAAGAGTGTTAGGGCTATAAAAAGAGCAGTCTGGGATTGATTGCCTTTGGTCTTGGAGCAAGATGTTTCTTTTGTTGTTGTAGTAGCAATTTAACACGATCTGAAAGGTTCCCTGTACATAACCCTTCCTAAAACAGACAATTGCTGCTTGTCATGGGTATATTAGGCTGGAGGTGAACTGTCATCTTTTGAAATTAATGTTGGAAGCAGGAAAAACTGGCAAACAAAGATTTCAGCAATTTTGACAAAGGCCAAATCAAGACAACTGGGTCAGAGCAGCTCAGAGCCCGGCCACAAGAGTTCAACGCACCAAAATGTTCACGGCATTTGGCATTCCCCAAACTTCCAAGATCCTCCAAAGGCCTTTTTTTGACCAAGCATCTGTGTGGCATACTAGGACCATGCACCCTACAGGATTTAAGATTCGCTGCTAACGACTCGGTGCCTGAGAGAACAGGAGAGTTCATGTCTGAACAGGTCAAAAATATTTTGGTAGCACAGTACACAATATAAGGCTAGTGGCTCATCAGAGTAGATATTACATTCAGTCATACTAATGTATAATCACAATCTACGAATTGTTAGGTCAGTTCTTGATATGTTGACGCATCCAATATCAATTTTGATACTTGTTTCTACTCTTTTACTCTCACTGTGGTCTTTTTAATGAGCTTTTTTAAATTATGTGTTCTGTTAAAATCAAGCTTGATTTTGTGATTTAAAAAATCTGAATAAATATTAGCTAACCTAGCTTATTTCCAAAACCATCCGCGACCTTAATTGCATTGTGGCACAGAGGTAAACAACACCTCAGAGGACTCATATGTATAATATAGTATCCTAGACTTCTTTCTGAGTTACTGCATTCAGCACATATCAGTATAATAAGCAGTAATACCATAACATTTAAAACATCAACTAGGTCGCCTAAGACATAAACGTCAGTCCCTGTATTCTAAAAGGAACAATCAGTGGTGAAACAATGAATGCTGGACACTACAGGATATTTACCTTTCCAGTGGATTTGACACCCTTCCAGATGCAGAAGAAGCAGATGACCCACACGAGCAGTAAACACAGGGCCAGGTCCCATTTAATAGGGCCCATCTCCTCTATTCCACTGGAGATGCCCAGTACATTACGTCTGCAACAACAAACAAATACACCTCTGTAGATGTGTGCGTCTGAAGGCTGCCGGCTTGACTGCTGATTTTCTACCTCACCTTCACTGAACTTTTTACATGCCAAAGAATGCAGAATTGTCTGTAGTTATGCAAGTATGCAGGTGTGTGGTTTTATGTAACTTACTCCCAGAACTCAGTGACGGGGGAGGTGAAGTTGGAGGCGTTGGCAGCTACCCAGAGGGTTTTGTTCTTGCGGTAGGTGTCCTCAATGCAATGATCAGTGTTCCAGGGCTGATTGCACTTGGCCCAGGGTAGCTCAGGCTGAAAACACTGGAATATAACAAAAAAAAAAAAAAAAAGACAATAAAAAAAATTGTTTTTTTTTAAAAAATGCATTATTATTATTAGTGTATTCATGTTCTGGTAGCAAATTATGACTTTTTGGTCAACTCTTTGTGCAGCTATTGGTGAAAAGCTTGAGTTTGCACAAATATTACACACCAGTTAGCTGGTACAGTACTACCCTGACATAAATCCTCCATTATCTCTACTGTAAATAATACAAGACTGAAATTAGTGGAAAAAGAAATGAAATTGAATATTTAACAACTGTCTTTTTTTCCCCTCAAACCTACCTGGAACAGGTAGTAGAGGCCCCAGGCCAGGATGACAATGTAGTAGATATTTAGCAGGGACACGATCACAATGGAAGCGTAACCAATACCTGGAGAGAAGAGAGAGGTCGAGGGGATTAAACAAGATCTGAACAGAGGTTCGGTGTGTCATCAAACTTCAACTTACACAACACATCCAACACATCCCCTTTGTGATATTTTAGCAACTTTTTTAACTTCCTTCCAAAATGCCACAGTTTAACACATTAGTTTCTTGTATAAGAGGAAGAGATTTAATGCTAAAGTTTGATTGGCCAGAAAAGAGGATATAAAAAAATGAGTGGTAGAGATGTGAGAAATGGGTAGAGAAACCATTTGAATTCTGAGCAGAACTCTATGGAAAAATTATGTAAAGCCCAAGACGGCAGCTGCATCTGTGTCCCGCCCCTCCTCTGAGAAAAAGACAACTTAAAAAGGAAATTACCGGGACGAGATAGAAACACTGTGAACTGGTAGTATCAATCCAATTTTCACACAATAGCTAGTCTTTACAGATTACATCACAAAGTAGAGTACAGCTTTTACCCCACTGAAGATCTAAAGAAATCATTTGTATATTTCTCAGCCTTCACTTTTAATTACAGTAGTCTAACGTGTTTAAGGTTTATTGCATCAGCACTGGCCTTGAATGACTTGAATGAGCTGGTGGTAAACACTTATGCCTCCGCTACACAAGGACATAAAGACACGGAAAACTCCGCCCATTCCCTCAAATGAGAACAGATGTTGGAACTGGGATTTGGATCAAGATTTGGACATGGATTAGGTTCTAGGTTAGAGGTCATCAATGGTCCTCAGAAGTATTAGAAGAAGTGTTGTATGCTTTTGTACACACAGCCGACTGAGGCCACTCATCCAAATTAATGTCCTTCAACGTCAGTGGCTTTCTGTGTGTGTGTGTGTGTGTGCGTGCGTGCGCGCATGTGCGTCTGTGTTGTGAATTGCCTGCATAAACTCTCATTTGCCATCTGTGTCTGTGTGTGTGTGTGTGTGTGCGCGCGCGCGCACGTGTGTTATTGAATGCATGGAATACTTTAACATTGTATCACATTCTTTTAATCACTGAACTAATGGGCGGCATCCCAGCCTTCAGCCTAAAAAATGAGACATACACATATTCATAAACACACACGCACACACACACACACACACACACACACACACAGTCTTGGATCACATGGTACGCTGCAGATCAAACAAAACAGTGTCTTCCTCCATGATGTCATATCCTGTGCTCATCTGCTGACCTTAGAAGACCTCATAATAACATAAATGTTTTTTGTGTTTGTCTGTTTTTGGAGGTTTTTTGTTTTTTTGTCTGACATTGTGTTCCTGTTCTTATCCTTCCAGCCCTCATAATTTTCAGGTTACAAAGTACAGCAGTACTATGCAACCTGCACAGTTGCACTCGAAACTTGTTGCTGTTTTTCTTCTTCTTTGGAACAGTATCTGAGCTCAAGTGAACCACCTGCACCACCCTGGGTTTCAGATTTCTGAAACCAAGCTAATCACATCTCACCTCACTTCAAATCCACATTCTAATATATTACCACCACAAAAAAAACCCATTAAGTCCAAATTATGCTTACACATTTGTGCAAACATAAACTCTTTTTTTTCTTACTTCCTTTTTCTGGTTTCATTTCTTCCCTTTATTTTCTCCTTGTTTAAACTGTTCTTTATATTTTTCTAAGCCTTCTACTGCGGACCGCTCCTCTTTTGTATCACTAATTTCATAATTTTTCCTCTATTTTGTCTTTCCATCCTCTCTTTGTTTTCCCTCTTTTTTTTTTAAACCTCCCTTTATTCCCTTCACTTCTCTCCTCTATTCTAACCTTTCTCTCCTCCTTTAATTCTCTCTCCACCTTTTCCTGTTCTTTGTCAATCCGTCTGTCTGCTCCTCAGATCTGTCTGCTCTCCCCCCCCACTCTCTCTCTTTTTTCTCTCTCTCTCTGTCTCTCATCATCTCTCTGATGTGTTGCTGAGCTGTTGCCATAGCAACTTGTGATTCAGGACACTCTGTACACCATCTTGAGTGTGTGTTTGATGTGTGTGTGTACGAGACAGCAAGAGGATAATGTGTCTGAAAAGAAGAATGTGTGGACGTGAAAGCAAGAATAGCAGGACAAGTAAATAATTAAGATCATAAAAAGAAAGGAATGTGCTCATAGCGCCGCTGGACTAAATCTATGAATGTGTTTGGGAAATAATGAGAGTTAACGCACAGTTGCTGAAGATGATGGAACAGCACGAATACGACAAAGGAGGTTTTAAAAATGACAAAGAGACAGGGACCTCATTCGGCTGGTAGTAAACAGGAGGAGAGGGGGAGGTGAGAAGAACCGGTGAAGGAAACGAAGAAAGGGATGTCCAGGACAGAAGCCGAGCGAAGAGGGAGAAAATAATATGGAAGAAATTTAGTAAAGGAGGAGAGAGGAGAGAGAGAGAGTAGGGATCACAGTTAAAAAGAGAAAAAGTAACTACAGAGGAACTATCAGAGTACACTGAAGAAATGTTTCTTGGCAGGTGTGGGCCAGAGAAGGTTAAAGCACAATAGAGTCCTCAGTATGTTGGTGTACGAGTGCAGGTTTGGCTGCCTGGTAACAGCTGCAGGGTAAAGTCTCAGCAGTCTGATTGGAGGAAAACCTGGCGTGACTCAGCCTTATGTTACATAGCCGTTCCTCAGTGGAAAAACAGAGGTCTGGAAAAAATCTTTGGTTGGATATGGAAAGGCTGTGCTCTGCACTCACCAGTTAAATTAGTGGAAGGCAAGGTGGGTGAAGCTGAAGGCACAGGTACAGGTGCACCACAACATTTATTGTATACACAATAATGCAAACAGAGTTTTTCAGTCAGTAACTCTGGAAGTCTGGTCTTATGATGAGCATTACGATACAAAAAGATTTAGATGAAATCGTTACGGTGGCGTGTCTGAAATGACTGATTCCACAGCGGTAAGTAAGTCCTCATGAGACAAGACACACCTGAGACACAGCTAATCAGGGTGAATACTCCACCCACCCACCATCGTAACCTCCACACCCGTTCGTTAATTTTAGAATTGACATCGTGGTTTTGCGGTTGCCCAGAATGTGATTCCTCCCAAGAATAAGATCATTAATCGAGGATCTAGTTAGAGGCTACATACCAGTAAAGATGGGACAGAGCTTCTCCCAGCAGGTGATGCCACCCTCGGAGGTGAACTGACCCAGTACGACCTCTAGGAAGAAGACTGGCAAACCTCCGCCAAACAGGAAAATGAAGTAGGGGATGAGAAATGCACCTAGACGGATCACAGAAGTATAAAAATATTAACCAAATGAAGAGACTTTGGTTCATAAATTGTTGTGGTATTTTAAAGCCTTACCTCCACCATTTTTATAGCAGAGGTATGGGAAACGCCAGACGTTCCCTAAACCAACAAAGCCACCAGCGACAGACAGAACAAAGTCCAGCTTGCTGGCCCACTTCTCTCTGCGGGTGTTTGCCCTCCGCCTCGTCCTCCGGCCGGGTGCCAGGACTCTTACCTGGAGACGGCTTCAGAGTGTCCTTGTGGAAATCTTTCAGACACTGAAGTTTCTCTTTTTGAGCCATTCTATAGAAACAAGAGACAAAGAAGACATTAGGTCAGAGCTGCGTTCATTAAAAGAAAAAAAAAGTAACAAAAACATATGTATATTTGGTGCCTTCTTTCATCAATCAACTGCATTTTTGCTGAAGGACAGAGACTGGTTATTTTGAGTTCACATGTCTGTGAGACTGAGTAGAAAAATACATCAAGATTAAAATGCAACTGATGATGGTTTTCATGATCAAAAACAACCCCCCCCAAAAAAAACAACAAATTAGTACAGGCCAAGAAACTGCTTAACAGTTGCTTAAGATTCAGGAAGTTGTACAATTATCATCCACTTCAGATGTTATCATCCCACTGAATGACTATTAGCAGACACTACCGGGTGAGGCATGCTCCATTTTTATCATCAGGTACAATCAGCAAATGACCAAGAATACACAGGAGACCTGTTGTGGTCACGTGAGTGGCTAAATGGCACTGGTAACACAAAAAATGAGTTTTTCCCTCTTCTTTTTAAAGATGTGGTTCAAACTGTGTAAGTGTGTCTTTTTTAAACTCTGACTGAGTTGTTTTGTTGCCTAATCCTTATGACCAAAGAGCACATTAAAAAGCCAGTAAAAATAAACAGGAAGTTGAAAGCTAAAAGTGATCCGAGCCAAGATAAAAAGAGTTAAATGTATGTTAACGTGTTTAAGATGAAACAGAAATACTAAAGATGTCCTTCTCCAGCACTTCTTCATTGAAGCTATTTCATGTGACACTGCGATTGGTTGTGCACAGTAAGAGTTACAACGACAACCATAGCTGTAAATTTCCATCCAGCAATGGCGACGAGGGACACAAAGACAGTCGGGGAGAGACTGACACCCTCGGTGGTGAGCAGATGTCTGTCACTGTAGAAAATGTCACATCTATCTCTTTCCACCTGAAGGCTGCTGCACCTTTGACTTCTTTGTCTTCATCGTTCATTCTCAGCTTGACTTTCAGGATGATATTTACAGACGGCGAGATCGAGGACAGGAAATACCTTTCAGACAAACCCGCTGTGGCTTCTTGAGCTGTCTGCAGTCAGAGTTTCGTTCTTTCATTCATTCTGGGCGATCTATATTTATCTGACCATTTAAAGTGGTGCTATTTCCCTGTTTGTCCATTTCTGTGCAGATGGGCCCAACGATGTTGGTAAGAACGCACCACTCTGATGATTCGACTGGATGTTGGATCCCGTTATGTTCATTTTAGGAGGCTTTTATTGCAACATAGCGTCCTGTTGACAGTTCCAACGATATTATTTCATCTCACCTGTCTGTGTGTGTGTGCATGCGTCAACAACTCTCTGAATGAGCAGAAATAAGACGAGTGCAATGAAGTTAGGTGAAGCATGGGAATAATTATTACTTAGTTGGTCCTGATGCCAATTCAGTATATTTAGATTCTTGGATGCATTTATTTCTCACAGTGCATTTTACAAAGTTGGTAACGGGATGTTTAAATCAACACCGATGACTCGACACATAAAAGGATGATTCCCAGTCCCTTATTAATTTAACTTCCTTTAGTTAGTTAATTAATAATTCAAGGAGGACAGCACTGGCTTTATGTTAGTTTTGTGTGGGTGTGTCTCCATGTGAGAGAGAGAGAGAGAGAGAGCGCAAGTATTTCCTGCTTGGCGAGACAAAGGGCTCTTAACAGAACTAGATATGTATTATTACTTCCAGTACATATTTGGATTAAGACATTAAACTGAAAAAGGAAAACAGCTAGTAGACATAAGAGGACATCCTGTGACACGGCAATACAACACAGCATATTGCAGTGTCACAGGAATCAACGCAAACTTTATATAAACACCTGAATGAACTGATTCAGGGAGGGAAGCCATCTGCCTAAACCAGCTGGGGTGAGGGGAAATTAAAGAGATAAAAGAAAAGCACTTTACCAGATTAAAATGTTGAGCTGTGCTCTATTGCGTATTAACAGTTCTCTTGGAAATGAGTAGTTGGGCATCATTCAGTGTTAAAATACTTTGACACATTGGGCACTTCTTGCATGGTCGCTGGGTTTGCGGCCCCCTTTTTAAGCCTTGGATATCAGAATCAGGCAGTCTTCAAGTTCGATGCAGATTGATTTAGTGCATAAACACATGAGCACGCGCAGCCGTGGGAGAGGATCGTAAGGCGTACAGCTCAGACAGTCAAAGTGGAACCGTTGCATCTTTGTGTTGAAATGAAGTCAGTAACGTAGTCTCATTGGTAAATATTTTTGATAAAATTATTTATGTTTTACTGAACCAAGTGAGCAGAAATACCTTGGAATGACCGGTGTATTTCCCAGTGAGGTGTCGGTGAACATGCAGGACTACACTCGCTCACCGAGCGTTTCAAGTCATTTGTTCACAGGAAGGTCATTGTTTTCTGACCTAATTCATCGTGCTGTTACACTTACAAAGCCATATGAACACAAACGCACACCTTCAAGTTCCCAGCGGCGCCAGTGAACAAACTTCCTTGCATTGGAAAAGCTTATGGAGAATCAAAAGTCTTTCATCCTTTTGCTGCAAGGGAATTATGCATGTTTACTGATTTGTACTTTACAGTGAATGTAAAGTCTGAGTGACAGTCAGTGACAAACAGAATCAGCCCCAAGAAGTTCCAGAGGGAACGACAGACCGGCATAAAAAGAGAAGAAGAGGAAGAAGGAGGACTACGCTCCAGCTTTCGGCTATGAAACCATTAAAATATTAAGAAAAATAAGGAATGGAATTTGGCATGAATATCATGATAACCAGCTTCTTTAACTAGAAGTGCTGTCAGTAAATATAATCCTGGCCGAGCGCTGAACGCCTTGTTGAACCCATTCCAGTGATTCAGCATGCTACTGTGAACTGGCTTGAGCATCAGTGGAAACCAGGATCTGATGTGAATGTTTCCCGGGCACCTCCAGGATTCGGTCTTCTGGGCACATTAACTGCATTTAAATCCTTGGGCTGAATAAGAACGCTGACGTGATGTATATTCAGTCTGCCCTGGGAGTGCTTCAGGAAGACGTGGCAGAGGGGCAAAGCTATCTTGTGCAGTCTGCTTCCACTACAAACTTGGACCGCGATAAGCAGTGGAAAATAGAAGTAACTGAGGAGGTGAGCATGTGTAGCTGTCCCGGCTGATCACCCCCCAAAAAACCCCCAAAAAGGCACCACTTCAAAAAGACTGAACAGAATCTGCAATCGAGAGGTTTTTGGGGCTGGTTGTCAGATGAGGAATTCACAGACAGAACAGACTTTCTTTTGAAAGTTGTGAAGGCAATGAAAGAAGTCAGAGCTGCTATTCACAGAAATGCTGCTGCTGTTGCATAATTTGCCAATAACACGACTGCCACAGTTCGACCGGTCCTGGGAACCACAATGAATTGTGGGATGATTTAAAGTTCAGGCCAAAAGTTTGGTGCACAACAGAGACCGATTGTCTGGTGCTAGTGTTTGTGAGGGTGTGATCACTGGACCCAGACCCTGGAGATGCATTCAGTGACCACACATACTTGCCACACTCCCAAAGTACTTACATAACACACTCTCCTATTTTTAGATCATGTACATTTCCACTGGGCTGACTTCCTATTAAAATCCACTCACCCCTCGTTTTTGTTTCAGATTTCTTTCACTCCCCCAGTCCACTTTTTTTTATCCTCTTCATCTTCTTTCTTCTCTTCAAGTCTTCTTTCATTTTCATCAAATCTTGCTTTTGTCTAATATGTCAATGCTGTGCATCTCAATTCATTTCAAATGAGCTATTTAGGCCATTCACCGTATTTGTTTTTTATAAGCACTGATTAGGATTATTAGATTTAGGGCATAAGGATGACAGATGCAAATATTTTGCAATTGACAAGTTTGGATGTTTTAGTAATGAAATAAAGACACACGGGGATGCTGCTCAGTGAGTTCTCCTCCGCCTTTCTTCCATTTCCAGTTTCTATTTTCTCTCTATTATCTTGTTTGACCTGCTTTATTTCTTCCATGTTTTGCTAAATTTTGTTCGTTATCTATCCTTAATGCTTTCCCAAAGCCTTTCAAGGTCTGCACCCCCCACCCCTTACTTCCCAAGCTTCCTCATGCTTCTCCTACCTCATTACTTCTGATCCTTTTCGGCTTTAATCATCTTGTCCAGCTGTCTGTCCTCTTCCTTTCAACAAAGTTTTTTCTGTTTTTTTTTCTTCACCATCTTGTCTTAACTGTACCGTTCCCCCCAAACTTCCTGTTTTCCCCTCCAACGTTCTACCTTCCCTCCTAATTTTAATGTGGTTATTTTCTAGATGCGCTCCTTTAGACACTCTTGTTTATCTAACCCCCCCCCCGGCTTGGAAGGAGAGAGTTAAAAAGACAATGAAGGAACGAAGAGGAGACGGAGAGAAACAGAGAGGGCCGTGAACACTTTTGTTACTAAAATTTAAATATGCCACAGAAGATGACAGCATGTGAGAGTCACATGCAGATAAATATAAAAATAGATGCCATGTTGATAGACAAAAAAAAAAAGAGACTGAAGATTCTTCTTTGAACACCAAATATCACAGCAAGACTGAGCATGTGAGGCAGCAGAAAGTTACCACAAAAAAGGTTTGCCTAAGTAGAATTATCAGTCACTCTGCAGGTTATCAGAGGTTATCACAGGTTATCGGAGGTTATCAGGGGAGTTAAGCTCCATTTCCTCACACACACACGGCCAGTATAGATCTGACAATCATCCAGGGACTTTAAAAATCTCGGCTTGTATGTCACTTCCAAGTTTTGCCCTAAACCCAACCCATTTATTATCGGTTGTTAAGACGTGGACAGGGATTCCTGCTAAGCTGAGGTTGTGAGTGTCATTTCAGCTGAACCTTGCATCATGAATCATATATCAGATGTGTGGGGAGATAACAGGAGAAATTTCACGAGAATGACATTTAATGGCCACTACATATGAACCTCTATTAATTTAGACATTTTTGGAGCACCAGTTCTGCTGCAGAGGGCGTCTGTAAAGTCAATTGTCATATAAAAGCATGCACTCTCTGTGGCATTTTAGCAACGAATTATGATGATGGAGGTTGTTAAACTTAAAGCACACCACTTCACTGCCTGTGTTATGAAACCTAATATATCTTTTAAGTGATTTTAAGTGATAACTTATTCAGATTCATAATAACACATCCAGTGGATCCAGCGCACCTTTTTCCCTTTGAGTTAAGTTTGAGTTATCCTTCACGATCCTAAACGATAAATACGATCTCCTTCTCACGTGTCAGTTTCCTAACACACTGGAAAACATCTTGTACTGCAAGCACACCTTACTCCAGGATTGTTTAATGTTCCTAAGTGAAATTGGAATATAATACATAACACAAAATTTCTTTACATTGCAACTTCACAGTTTTCCTTTTTATATTACCCAACATCAATACTGTGATATTTACAGGAGTGTAATGATTGAGACAGCCGCAAGAAAACAAAGCCCAGCTTGTCCCTTGTCTGCAGAGGTTTTGACTTCAACTCTGGAATAGGTTATGCAAACTTGTTTTCTCTTGTTTTGTTTTTAATTTCTTGTTGTTTTGGTGCATTTTGCTGCAGACCTTTAATAAAATCCAGCATCAACCATTTCTTGGTAAACTGGTCTATCAGCCACAAGGTGATGCTGATCTTTTATACTCTGTTAATATAATATATTGAAGTCAGTCACCATGATGATACATGCAGATGTGCACTTGTCATCAGGCTACAGCAGTTACTGATATAGAACTATACATGGTTCAGGTGTAATCACCATTTACCTCTGTGCTTTCACCTTCAGCTGCCAAGGTAAATAAAATCTTTCAAAGCTGTCAAACCTTTTTAATAGATGTTCAAATTTGAACCTCATCACATTTGTACAAAGTCATACAAGATTAATGAGGCAGCTCCAAATGCAATGAGCTCACAGTGAACTAACATAAGGGTGTGAATTTATGTTGGTTCAAGTTGGTTAATATTTACAGTGGAGCTCAGTGCTAGCCAGGTCTGAAATCAAGGCCACATGGTCATAAAAGTTTAATATCAGCGCATGTAATGCAACTGAGTCATATTTCCATTCTCCGTGTCACTGCAGGTTTGCACCACCTTTCTCAGATTTCATCTGGAGAAGCTACTCTGGTACTGCTGTTCTCACCATGACTGAGATTTTACTAACATGCATGCACATGTGCACACACACATGCACCCACGCATGCGCACACAGACATGGACACACACAAACATTCCACTAACCTCAGGTTACTGACTTAATAAATCATTTAACAGCAACAGTCTGCAGCTGACACTTCAGCTTTCAGCACTACTTTGTCAGACAAGGGAACAAACAATCATTACACAAAAACTACAAGTCTTGCCTTTATACAAATGTGTATCATGTAGAACATTTATCATGGAACCTTTTGCATTTTTATCTATAAATGTGCAACTCAAAACGCTTTCGTCGAAATGCTCCATGGCACCGCTATAGTGATCAAGGGTCAATATCTTACAGATTATGTTAAGTCTTAGTTCAGGCAAGAGTTAAGTGCATCACGGTGCTTTAATGTGTTCACACAGAACAAAAGTTTATCAATGATTTATCACGCTCTTCTTCAGACGTGAAGTCACAAGCCAAAACTGAAATATACTGAAGCATTATCAGATTAGATGCTGAATTAAAACACACAGAAATACAAAACTATTTGGGTGAGTCAGACAAGTATATTTGGCAGCTCCTTTTTTAAAAAAAATTATTTTTAAAATGAATTTACTTGTTTCTTTCCATCCAAGAGAAAAACACAGTCCACTTTATTACTGGAAAATCACCTCTTATTTTGAAAAGCTCAGTCTGTGCTAAGCAGGTAGCTCTGACACGACCCTGAGCTTTCAGTGCTTTTCAAAAGAGTCTCACACATCAGCTAAACAAGGACTCGATGGCCCGATCCTAAACTCAGCACTCAAACTCACTGACTTTGAGGCACGTGCCTGTTAAGTCTGCTAAGACCCATTAAGTGTCACATGCACAGGGGCTCTTTTGCAGACATTTTAAGCCCATCATGTGCACTTTCTGATTCTTTATCAGATGTCTGATTAACACCGCTCCTGACATTGTTCACTGTCATTTATCCCGCAGGACAAGGATGACAACATCAAACACACAACTGTCTGAAAAACCAGCTTTTATAAAAAAGATGAGAATATGGGTATATGATTCTGATAGACCAGATGATTTAAACAGTTCTTCATTAGCAAACACCAACTGAACCAAGAAGATGATAACACAT
>JAMQGT020007235.1:0-10392 GCA_024447675.2 Pterophyllum scalare | reverse complement strand
TCACAGTTCAATATTTGAACACTTCTTTTTTCAGTACAAAACCAGAGCCAAACATGTCCCTGTGAATGAGTCACAGCTGGATGAGGGGTTTGGTTCACCGGGATGTTGCTATAAATACAACTATGAGTCAACCTGCATGGCCAACACATGCTTCAGAACGCTATAATATTTCCATTTCACCCATGACTTCATCTGACTTTACTTTGTCTTTGTTGTGTCTAAGGATTTGAATCCAATTTTTCATCCAATGTAGTTTCCACCCACAATCAAAGTTCCTTTTTAATTGATTGAAAGCTTTTTGGTTTAGTTTCAAAACATACTAGCATCAAAAAGATATTGCAAAAACAAAGAGAAGGAAAATCTTCAACACTCTCAGGTTAAACAGCATCTCCCGTAGGATATTTCCTTTTTCTGGGTTTGACTTCCAATGTCCAAATAAAATCATTGTCTTTCAAACTACTGTCACATTCACCACAGTGCACCAGAATTTAAACCACAACAGATTTGCCTTAGATTTGCAGAATGCTTTTCAGATTTTCCATTTTGCTATATAATTATTTGTTTATCAGTAGATGTTTTGAGTTCTGCTGATCAGCCACCATCTCTGGGCTGCTCTTCACCAGCACCCTGCTGTGCAGATTAGCTGTTGGATAACTTAGCAGTTTAAATGTCACTTGAGCATACTGAGTCTTATGTATGCAGCCATTTAATCATTGCAATTAAACATTCAATGACCTCAGCAGGTCATTAAGCTCTTTAATACTGATAAATACAGAATTTATTTATATGACGGGTTAATCTGGATTATTTGTGGACTACAGTAACTTCATCTGCAGAAATGTTTGAAGTTTCACACGACTTGTTTCCAGTTGTTGACTTTCTTGTGGTATAGTTATGAATGTAGATATGCAATACAGGCCACAATAACATTACTGTACCACATGGGTATTTCCATTGTTGCAAGATGAATCATCTGCTTCTTCCACAATAGATCTGAACTTTGAAAACATCAGTCAGTAGCTTGGCCGATATTGTCTCATGCCTTTGCATGCCACTACCAGCGTGCACCTCTTTCTGCAAACACAATGCACGCATCATTCCATGTGACTGCATCAGTAGTGATATACAGGGGTTGGACAATGAAACTGAAACACCTGGTTTTAAACCACAATAATTTATTAGTATGGTGTAGGGCCTCCTTTTGCGGCCAATACAGCGTCAGTTCGTCTTGGGAATGACATATACAAGTCCTGCACAGTGGTCAGAGGGATTTTAAGCCATTCTTCTTGCAGGATAGTGGCCAGGTCACGACGTGATGCTGGTGGAGGAAAACGTTTCCTGACTTGCTCCTCCAAAACACCCCAAAGTGGCTCAATAATATTTAGATCTGGTGACTGTGCAGGCCATGGGAGATGTTGAACTTCACTTTCATGTTCATCAAACCAATCTTTCACCAGTCTTGCTGTGTGTATTGGTGCATTGTCATCCTGATACACGGCACCGCCTTCAGGATACAATGTTTGAACCATTGGATGCACATGGTCCTCCAGAATGGTTTGGTAGTCCTTGGCAGTGACGCGCCCATCTAGCACAAGTATTGGGCCAAGGGAATGCCATGATATGGCAGCCCAAACCATCACTGATCCACCCCCATGCTTCACTCTGGGCATGCAACAGTCTGGGTGGTACGCTTCTTTGGGGCTTCTCCACACCGTAACTCTCCCGGATGTGGGGAAAACAGTAAAGGTGGACTCATCAGAGAACAATACATGTTTCACATTGTCCACAGCCCAAGATTTGCGCTCCTTGCACCATTGAAACAGACGTTTGGCATTGGCACAAGTGACCAAAGGTTTGGCTATAGCAGCCCGGCTGTGTATATTGACCCTGTGGAGCTCCCGACGGACAGTTTTGGTGGAAACAGGAGAGTTGAGGTGCACATTTAATTCTGCCGTGATTTGGGCAGCCGTGGTTTTATGTTTTTTGGATACAATCCGGGTTAGCACCCGAACATCCCTTTCAGACAGCTTCCTCTTGCGTCCACAGTTAATCCTGTTGGATGTGGTTCGTCCTTCTTGGTGGTATGCTGACATTACCCTGGATACCGTGGCTCTTGATACATCACAAAGACTTGCTGTCTTGGTCACAGATGCGCCAGCAAGACGTGCACCAACAATTTGTCCTGTTTTGAACTCTGGTATGTCACCCATAATGTTGTGTGCATTGCAATATTTTGAGCAAAACTGTGCTCTTACCCTGCTAATTGAACCTTCACACTCTGCTCTTACTGGTGCAATGTGCAATTAATGAAGATTGGCCACCAGGCTGGTCCAATTTAGCCATGAAACCTCCCACACTAAAATGACAGGTGTTTCAGTTTCATTGTCCAACCACTGTATCTGAGCCTAGTTCTCATCATCACTACACTAAGTTATTGTTCAGTATCAAAACCATCATTTGTACATTAAAAAAAAAAAAAAAAAAGGTTCATATCTTTCTTGACTTAGCAGCAGCTCTGCACAAGTAAACATTTACTTTTATTATTTTTTAATACTTTAAAACTTTTATAGGCTTCTAGCATTCATGCAGGATTTGCACATTACTAGTAAAGAAAGCTGATTTTGATTAACTGTTTCTATTACCTTTGTATTCCTTAAATTTGAGATAAAACAGGAATACACTGATGATGTGTTACAGTCAAAACATCCACTTTTATCCTGAATCCTTTCACTGAGCAGAAAGCCTGCTGTTCAGACATAACTGAGTCTCTACTGCCAGCTGCTGAAGGAAGACTGTACTGCACCGACAATCCTGCAGTGGCTGTAGTGTTGCGCCTACATGGCCAAATGCATTTCTCATTGTCTTTTATTGGTTGCGTTTACTTACACATATTTTCCACTTTTATCCTACAACTCATGCTGAGCTCCAAACAAATCAAGGTGAAAATTGAAAACTGTATGTAGAGTTTTCATAGCATGGATAAAGTGAGCGTTAACTTTCAAGTTGGTAAATTAAACATAAACCAAGAAATCTGGACTCATTAAAACTTTAAGTCAGCCTACTATCACTTTAAGAACTTATCAAGGACCTTTGATTCGTAAAAATCTGCCCGTGTGTTTATTATTACTCAGCTAGACTACAGTAATGGGCTGTTTCTAGGTGAGTCTCAAATCCTCACCAAGACCAGGAGGGCATCTCATATCACTTTACACTGACTTCTATCAAAGAACTGATTTGACAGTGCAAGTCATTTTTTCCAGAAAACACAAAAAACTGAACCAAATCTTGAAAATATGATGATATAGGCAAAAAACCTCAAAACAAAATAAAACAAATACAAAAATAAAACTTTTCATTAAAAATTACTTAGGCCATTATTTTAGGAGGGTAACAATACACTGTTAAGAATAATCCAGATCCTTCAAGTAGCCTTGGTCTGCTTTCTGTCCTCAAATTTAAAGTAAAACATGTTTAGTTTTTAAATACTACACACATCTGGAGCTAAGTCCTGGGTTTTTTTTTTTAGACAACTGAAAAATGCTGTCAGCTGCTAGTGCTCCCCCTCAGCCTCCTGGTAGTAGAATCTTTAGGTGGCACAAATCCCCTGGATGCACAAGTCCTAGAAAACAATTACAGGTCTCAGTAGATCTTAATCAGGTGCATATCAACCTCAGTGACTATTCGCCATATCAATTCAAAAGCAAATTGCTAAGCAAGAACCAGGAATAAGAAATACTAAAATCACGATAAATATAAACCACTGAGAATAATGTCGCTTTATGTGATTGGCATCATTATGGTGAGAACTAAGTTTGAGATTTTTAGTAGATGTATCCATGGTGTGAATTTGAACATCCTAGGTCACATAGTTCAAATTTTTGCATTCATGAAGTTGAAAGTTGGCCAGTCATCCGTCTGCCTGCCGGAGTGACAACAAGACCCCATCAGCCTTTTTAGGCGGAGGGGTGAAAAAAATAAAAAAGTGTAAGTATTCTTATAATAGCTACACTTCACCTTGGTGTAGTTTATGCAAGGCATTTCTGTTTGCCTTCTTTGTAAAATGTGGCACACAAATAAACTTACCTTACCATCAGACAGAAAGCAGAATTAGGGTGTTAATCGATGTTTGGTTGTTTAATTGTTAGTTCAAACAGTGTCAATCTAGCACTCGAATCTAAATGGCTATCAAATTATTCTTAATGTTCCAACAACCAAACTGAATTGCAATAAATCGTTGAAGTTACAGTTCGACTTAACTTTCAGCTGAATCAATTACAGTGGTATGTGCGCACCAAATGAAACAAACCTGCCAAATTTTTCTGTGTTTCCGGTCTTGCCCTGTTGTATGACATGGATGAAGTCGTGTGTGAGGATAAATGGTACACGCTCCCTTTTGATGCCAAACTTGGACTTGAAGTTGCCCAGGATGTGACCGAAGTCTATGTGGAAGAGCTAAAACACACACATATATATACACACAAGGCCGATCAGTGAGGCCTGTGGATTTCAGGAAAACCCAAATGCAGAATGAAAAAACTGCATATATTATGTCTGTCAAACCTGTCCATTGCTGCGGACCATGATGTTGTCACTGTGGCGATCTCCAATACCCAGGACGTAAGTGGCTACACAGTAGCCTGCACATGACAGAGTGAACTCCTCGATGGCCCGGTCAAGAGCATCGCTGTAAACAAACAACCACAAATTTAAACCGCAACACCCTTTAAGACCCTTTCTAAGCAAACCACAGAAAAGGCTGCATTCGTTTAGGCTCCACCTTACCCAGAGTTCCTCTCTTTGAGCCAGTTAAGCAAAGCATCCTTGTTGAATGCCGCAGCTGCTGCAACATTGCTGCTGGTCAGCTGGATGTTGGCGATTGTATCTGCAGAGGAGACGACCTCAATCAGACCGGTGCGGTCGCCTGTTGCCAGGCAACCATATGGTACAATTCTGCAGGAGAAGGAGGAGGGAAAAAAAAAGCCTCAGGATCAGAACATGGTGCACATATCCATCATGGAGTATTTAGTGGGCAGTAGACATGTAGGAACACTATTGGTTAATAATGAACAATTATGTCATTACATTTTTGGTTTACATATGGATACTTCAAATATCAGCTGTGGTAATTTTTTTGCCATCTGACACACAAATGAAACCAAACCTAAATATTACAGATAACTGTAACCACATGTGTTGCTGCAAATTTTTCAGTGTTAGGTATTTGAGATTAAGATATTAGGGGTTTGTTTTGGGAGGTTAATTAACAAAACTCCTCTGGATGCAAATCACACACAGTATTAAATATTACATCACATTATCCAATATTTTATTAACAAAAATTCTGATAACATTTAGACCAGCCACATTAAATGTTTTCACTTTAACTTCTTCAATTCCACAAGATGGCAGCAGGTCCTTTTTCTGTGACATGGACCTCCTTACAATGCTCTCTTCACAGCGCCCTCCTAGTCTTAAAAATTCAACACCGGTCACCCACCACACAAAGTATGCCGTTTCTAGACTTCATCAGCAGTTTGACAGACTTTAATCGAGACCAAATGCCTTAAAGGCTTTTCTTCCTCAGCTTAACGAGTGTTGAGTTAAAGTAAATTATAATACAGACGGCTGACAAGGAAGGTTGCATGTGATAAAATATATCAGTATTTTCATTATATTGTCCTTGCTTTTATTCCCAGTGCCCCACTGCTTTTGAACTCTGAACCTGTGTCACTGTAATCTGAAGCACTGGCCACAGGCTCAACTGTCAAAACACCCCCCCTCCGCTGCCCAGCTCCAGATGTCTAAGTATAAAAGAGGGTTTGTCAAAGTACGAAGTGTGGATTTGATTAAGGTGTAATGTCGATCTTGTAACAGAATCGTACAGAAAGTGGAATTTTGGGGCTGATTCAGGTTTTTAGGGAGCATGAAAATTCTAATATTTGTATCTCACCCTGTATTATTAATACATACATATACTGGTTACAGACAGGATGGTCAAGTCATACTGAAGAAAAATGGGGTCATGGAGACCCTCGAAGTCCTGTGAGCATTCATAGTTCCAGTATGAATGACAGAAAACCCTGGAGCACGATAGGAACAGCAAGCAGCAGGCAAGATGATAATAAAGATATAAATATATTAACACTCATGAAAAATGTCATACAAGGTCACGGAAAAACTTTACAGTTTACTGTGACAAAAATTTCTCTAAGGGTTGATACAGAATCCCTCAACTTTCCACAATCACTACCAAAACTATGGTGTATTTTTCAAGAAATAAATTGCAAAGTATGCAAAGGGTCATTTTTGGCACATTTGGGGGCGCTGGGGGTACCCTTAGTGTGATTCAAGCCAAATGAAACTATAGTCATATTAAAGGTATTATTATTAACAATAATCATGAGAACTTGGGAAAAAAGTTATTCAAGAGTTTTTCTGCAATTAAGCAAATTTTCACACATTTAGCTATTTTTACCCTTTTGGGGCCACAGATATGCAATCAGAACACCAAGCTTAACGTTTCCTCTCTGACCCCCAATCAATGTTTCTGCCAAATGTGAGAAAAATCCACTGAACACTTTTCGTGTAATTTCATGACAACAAACAGGGGGTCATTTTTTATTATTAACTTAACTATCAAGCAATGAAATAAATCAGTTAGGGCCAGAGGTCAAACTAGCACAGGGCAATTAACAGTCTCACCTCCTTTGGCGCAACACCAGTAGAGCTTCTCCTTCCCCACAGAGAGCAGGAAGAAACAAGCTTGACAAAATCTGTCAGCCTAACCAGTCTAACACACACACACAAACTCACCTGAGGTCCAGATTTGCTTCCTTCCAGAGAAGATCCATTAACCTCAAAATCTGGAGGGTCAACATGTCTTGTCGTAGGTCTAGGAAATAAAAATCAAGATAAATACAGGAAAAGTGCCTTAACCCTTTATTTACCACAGGCCCACCGGTGGGCCCGTTAACTTTAAAAGTGCATCCATTTGCAGACTTCCAGCAATAATTACCGTATGTTGTATACCCTATGTTGGTTGTGAAGCAGAATTTCTCAGCTTTCAGAAACTGTTTGAATTTTTCCGATAAGACTAACGATTGCATAATTAGAGTAATTCAAAGTGCGTTTGATCAGGCATCTCAGCGGTGATATGCTCAGTGTTAACCAGCTGTTCACGGCAAATACAGGCAGGTAACAGGTGCATCAGCGGTGATCACCTGCTGTTAAAGGGTTAATCAGGAAAGGAAATACTAGTATTTAGCTAGACAGAAAACTTTACTTATTTCATTCCTTCCACATTCCTTCCCCACCCTCTGCTCCTCCTCCCCTCCCCTGTCTTTGATCCATACCGTCTCCATTCTTGAAGATGATTCCCAGTGTGTCTCCACTCAGCAGCTTGTTGTTATAAACAATCCAGAGGGGCTTCATCTTTGAGTCCATGTACCTACATTTCTCCACACTGGTGTGTGTGTGTGGGGGGGGGATAGAAAAAAAATTATAATATAAAACTTGGACCCATCAGCTTCCTGTCAGAACAGATTCTCTTACACTCTTCTATAATTGCATAAATAGTCGTGTAGCCTTACTTGATGTCAGACAGCAGGACGGTGGGGTTTAGAGGGGAGTGAAGGTCTGACAGAGTCTCCGAGTATCCACTCTGTCTTAAACATGTCATCATGGCCTCCTTGGTCAACATTGCTTCCTTGGTTTTACTACGAGTGTTCTTTATGGTCCCCAATTTAATTAGCTCATTGACTGACTTTAGCTTACTCAGGGCTTCCACCTGGAGTGTCAAGAAAAGAACCATGTAACAGAATGAGACATTCAGGTTCGATTTAACCTTGTGAACAAGGCATTCCTGTTACTAAAAACTAAGTCTCCTAAAACAGACAATGTCAGCATTGTGTCACCACATTGTGTCATACACTGCAAAACAGGAAATTTGGCCAGACATATCACAAGGAAGTAGCGGGATGGTTTGAGAAGAGACTGCCAACAGTGTAGAGGGTGGCAAAGATCAGAGTGCAGAATGGGTGACACTGCTGGCACTGTGAGAGGCTAAATATACCATAAATTGGTTAACAAGAGATCAGTACTAACCTGACAGGTATGTGCTGTTCTAGCAATAAAAATACAGTTTTCTGTATATTTGGGTAACTGTTGATGATCTAAAAATCATTGTTTAATAATGGCATATGTACACCATCTCTTGACTGCCTGAAAAAATATTTTCTTAGCTGCAATATTTCAACCTAACATTTCTGCCTCCAGCAGCCAGGAGACAAGTTTTAAGGATTGCAAAGAAATTTGAGACTCTTTAAAACAATCCAGAGTCTTCATCACTTTAACCATTTCTTTAATAGCATGAGAAAATAGGTGCATTTAAGTGTCAAATAAAATAGACGTGTGTTCAGCTTGCCTGTTTCTTTAGAACCTCAATATGAGGGATGTTGCCTCTACAATAGGCTTCTAGGATGAGGGCAAACTGAACTGAAACAGCTGGCATGTGGATCTCTGACCTGTCGAGGGCAGAACAGAGGCGAAAAGGACAAATGAGAAACACCTAAAGACCTCAAACTTTGGCCTTTTAATTCAACACTCCATCTCCTTCCCTTAATTTGAATATGTAACTGTTCAGGTCTGCATGTTTATTTCTACCAGACTCAAGTGCCTACACGAAAACGTGCACACCCACAAACACACCCACCGTAGATGCCAGAAGAGGAAGTGTCCAATCTTGCGGTTTTTTTGAGCACGCTCTAACAGGAAATGAGTGAGGGCGCAGTCATAATAGGGCTCATAACGCAAGACCTGTACCAACTGTAGCAGGTACTGTGACAGTTCCTCATCACTAATGAGGGGAGAGAGGAAAGACGAACAGAGAAGTTTAAGAGAACATTTTATTTAAAATTTTAATACAATGTATGTATTAATCAGTTAATAATAATAATAATAACAAATGTATGGCCATGAAGTCCACTGCATGTGATACAAAAGTGTGTGTGTGGGTGGATGCAAGTATTTACCTCATGTCCCTCAGGCAACGCACGGCATACTCTCTGACATACTGGTCAGGATAGTTGAAGTCCAGTAGCTCCAGAGCATCTCTTGGACTCAGTTTGGGCCAAATCTGAAGCAGTGCCTGGAGCTGAGAGAGACACACACACACACATTCAAAAACTAATGTGCTGACATCTAATCAGTTACACATGATGTGTGATCAAAAAGTTTTGAGAACAGATCCTAAAGTCCTAAAGATCCTAAAAAATCTTTTTCTTCGAGTGCAGCTCCTATTTTTACATCACTCCACAGAGTCCTGTTATATACTGTAGAACTTGTGCTTCTGCAATACACAACTTCTTTTCCATCTTAGGGAAGTTGACCAAGTTGCAGGGAGCCAAATCTGGCAAGTGGTCCAGGCGGTGAGTAAAGACTGGCCAAAAATCTCCTGTTTTTTTTTTTTTTTTTAAAAGCAAGCGCGAGGCAGTGCTGGTGTGCACTACAGTTCAGATCACTTATGCTGAACGTTAGAGCAGAATGAAATTGCACAACCTCACCCTCGGGAACGAGTTCATGGTACACAACACAATTATTGATGAGACAAAAAAGATGAGCATTCTTCAGGCCTCACCGATGCGTTGCCTTCTAGCTTAGAAACTGTGGACTCTACAACTGAAAACTACACAGTCATAGTTGAAGTTCGTCCACACAAAAATCTGATTTGTTTGATAGAAGATGTTTGCTCTCTCCCAGTTTGAAGTCTGTGGTGAAACTGCAGTGCTCACATTAAATTGTCAGAAAGGGACTTTCTAGGGAGCAATCTAAAGATATCAGTTGCTGCTGGAATCCATCTGGACATACTTAAGAAGGTGATCCTCAATGGCAAATCAGCACAAGGTATATCAGGTAAGGCTTTAAATTTTGAATGGACAAGTTATCAAATCTTATAATGAGATTACCCATGGGATCTCCCATAATAAAGATACAAATTAATTCTACAGTAACAACAACAGTTATAATCACAATTTTATTTCCTGTAAATAAAGTGGAGGTGACTTTATTATGATACACTTAAGCACTTTCAACAGCCCCCAAGTCGAGTGTATCACAGGCCTTTGCTTCATGTGTGCTGTGACTGACGGCTCCCTCTGCTTCTCACAACAGTGCTGGCGGCACGATGCTGATGTGGGTTTATTATTAAGTGAGATTTTAGCTGACTTTAGTTTCATGAAGAAGTAATTAAATTCAGTATAACTTGTCCACACTCGAAGATGGATGTAGAGGAATGTAAGACGATACATACTGTGTCTTGTTATTATTGAACAAAATAACTGCTGTGCTTTTTCCACCATAACTAACACCAACCAGTGCGATTTGTAGAGCTCAAAC
>JAMQGT020007234.1:0-21112 GCA_024447675.2 Pterophyllum scalare | reverse complement strand
ATGTTATGTATTCTTCAGTTACGTATTGCTGTTTGTTTCCAAATCCTCACTGTTAAATTTTCTAGTCTATTAAGTGTGAATTGTAGTTGTTTGCTTACATGCTTTATGCATCTACAGCAGCCTCAAAGGTCTTCAGCTTATTTCTTTTTAGCAAATGGTGATATTTTACTTTAACAACAGTATTGCTGATTATACAACTGCTTTCACATAATTACTCCCAGAGATCTTTATATGTAAAAGCCACCGGAATTCCATTAAATGATATGAGAAAAACCTCTTGAATATTTATTTCTTTCCCCCATATTCATAAGAGTCAATTTTGTTCTCATTTATAAAGCAAAAGTAATTAATATTTTATGAAAAGCTGTCAGGTGCATCATTCATGCGCAGTACGAAGTTTTTTAAAAAAAAATCTATAATAGCATGAGATACTGGCATTCCTAATAAATTGCTGTCTGTATCTTCAAAATTGTTCTTTATCTGATAAAATGGAAACCATATGCAGTGACTGTGAGACTTTTCATTCTACTTTTTCTCACAGACAAACTGAATAATGAGTCTGGCTTTTCCTGTCAACACGGTTTGTCTTTTATAGTCGCTGCGTGCATCCCTGCAACCCATTAAGGCTATAGCCCTCCTCTGCACTTCAAAAATTGGTTTACTCTTTTTCTTCTCTCCCACACATCAGCTCCTACTGCACCCTCTCCATCTTGACTTGCCTCCACGTCTGCCTCCCTTCATCAAGACATGCACAGTGGTTGCAGAGCTGCATATTGAGAGGATACGAAGTCTCACTTCATGAAGCTGTGAGTCTCATTTAAACAGATGCAGCAGCTGGGCTGACACGCAAGCCTCGCCTTGTGAATTCATACTCTATTTGCAATAGGAGAGAGGAAGTCGACAATGGTGTGATAAATTGCATTTTCTTATTTTTCATTCCGCTAATTTATTCCTTCCCTCTACTACATTGCCACCCATCGACACCCCTCACCCCCACCCACAACTCAGCCACTCCTCCATCCGGTTTCCCATGCCGTTATTTCCTTGGGAGAGGAAGGCTTATAGCAGTGGCAATGAGGGAGGTTAATTGGCCTTGCTGTGTCTTTAGGAGGGTAGACTTTGATGATGGCAGTGGATGGATGGATGGATGGGGAGGGGGGGGCACGTGCGGATATTCTTCCTACTGAAAGCATGATTCTTCCCTATTGAGTATCCTCTTTGTCTTGGCAGCAGGCAGATTAAGGAGAAACTTTCCTCATGGAAGCGTTAATCATCAGAAAGTTTAAGCGATTTGCATTCTTGCAAATGATAACATAAGTTGGACAAAAATGAAGGCAATGAAAAGTTCACCATGATGGATTTCCTGTGTCATGAAATAAGCAAGTTGATGATTAGAATGAACTGACCAGTTGAGAAGGAAGATAAGGTTGCGCCTGCCACAACCATGCTCAATGACATCTATTCACAGCTCCTACCTTTTCAAAATAAAGGCATCCTGTAGAGTTTTCTACCCTAAACTGGTGGGATAGTGCAAAAAAAAAAAAAAAAAGTGTAGATCCTTGGCTTTATGTTGAATGAAAATATTGCGTTAACCACTACAGAAGTGCAGTTACCTGTTTTCAGTGGCTCAAATGTAACTGGACAATACAAAAAGGGATTGAAATTAATTAAAAATTAATTCCATTTATACAAAATTTCTGTTCAAGGTCATTTTTTCATGAAGCGTGCATATTCATCATATACCTGTAAGATAAATATGTTTGGACACTATGTTAATGTCCAAAAACATAAGACCCTAATTAAATGGGGTAGTTGTTGCTACTGACAGTTACAAGAGCTATTGTTCAGGGATGCATTTTACAGTTCATGAATGTGTTCCCCTGGTCCCCAGATTGTGCTTTGTCAGTGCTTAAACATTGCTGAAAGATTGGGGGGCGCAGATAAAATAGTCAGAACATCTGCTCCGATTACATATCTCAACATCTGGTTTGCTTCGCAACTGTCAGAAGTTTGAGAAATTTGGCCCGTGCACAGCGGGAGGCAATTTAAAATCAGCAATGTGAGAGACGGAAACGTGGTTTTTCCAGGTGGCCCAACTATTGAGGGCAAAAGGAGAGAGGACGATGAAACAGAGGTGTGTAAGCCTTTTAAGGGCTGTTTACCTGATCAGTGAAATCTGTAACAGAGCCTAGTGTGTACATGTGTGTTGTATGCATATGCATTACCTTACATACTATATCTGGAATATGTTCAACTCTTTGAGTCAATGAGGCACCTAGAGGATGTCTCTTTAAGGGTGTGTGTGTGTGTGTGTGTGTGTGTGTGTGTGTGTGTGTGTGTGTGTGAGGAAGGGAGGAAGAAAGGGGGGAGTTTTCACACTCATTTCAATCTGTCTGGCAACTGTATCAGAGCATAAAGTGGCTGTCACCCTAGGGTGATGCCACTGCTACCTCTGCCTGTTTACCTCTTTTTCATTCAATAACTCAATCTGATACAAGACGTCAGGTCAACTAACACTAACTAATTGCTATGAATGAAGGTGGGGTGGAAAATGGCATCAGCAAGGCAAATGAGTTTTAATTACAGCTTATAACCAGATATAGCACATCTGTCAATCTCCAATCCGCTCCACAACTGGGGCAGAGGAGCAGTGGTTGGGGTGAGTTTAAAGGAAAGGACAGACCTAAATGAAACGACGAGAGCGAAAGGGAGGTATGTAAGAACTTGATATGGAAGAGAGGGGCTATGGTAAATTATAAAAGGGAGGGAATGAAGGTGTTTGGCCAGCAAAGACATCACAGCAGTGCTGTTTAAACTATAAGCGCAACTCACTCTAAGTGAAACTCTGCTGCCCTCTAAAGGTTACATCTTGCAAAAATATTGGCAGATTCAAAAGGCACTGTGTATCCCCCTGGAGTGTGCGGCTACACACATGATGACAGCGCGTGTACGTGTGTGTCCTGATTGCTCGTAAAACCGTGAAGTCCTTTGAAGACGGACCAAGGGATTGGATGGGCTGTGGGTGCAGGGTCGGGTTAACAGGGGGTGGGGATGGAAGAGAATGGTGATGATGTGAGGTGAGAAGCATGAAGGAGGGCCAGGGACAGCAACCAGGAAGAATGGATTAACACACTTGGGTGAACCCTCCCTCCCTGCACACACTCGAACACATACACGGGAAAGTCAGTGGCCTGCAGGTGAAGTCAGCTCAGTATCAACTGAAAATCCCACTTTTCCTCACATCATCACACACCTGCAAATGCAGCAGTGAATAGACCACACAATGACATTTAGAGCATGTGTGCAAAAGCCTTCATCATAAAAAAAAAAAACGACTCAAGCCCAAAAAGCGAGATGCATTGATTTCCCTCAAATGTCAGGAGTGAGTGTTGCAATAAAACGGTACACTCTATAAAATTCCAGAGGATACATCTTTCAAAGTGAGCAGATAAACTTCAAAAGAACATACAAAAAAAAAAAAAAAACTGTAATTTTTGGGGTAAATCAACAACAGTCTATGCCAACAGTCTCAGCAGGGTGCTGGTATGAACA
Organism: Pterophyllum scalare; assembly: GCA_024447675.2. Classification (NCBI taxonomy): domain Eukaryota; kingdom Metazoa; phylum Chordata; class Actinopteri; order Cichliformes; family Cichlidae; genus Pterophyllum; species Pterophyllum scalare. The sequence goes on along the minus strand of JAMQGT020007234.1, from coordinate 17,560 downwards.
ATGAAGTGCTGCATGAGCACAAAGACTTTTGTCTGTGCTCTTTAAACACTGTTCTTATTGATGGTTTTAAAAAATCTCGTTTTGAAAAAGGTGATCGAAATTTTGCGAAATCCGATGACATTTGGCAGGCTGTTGTTGTGCCACTGTCATTCAAAGCGAGTCAAAACAAATCCAAACAGTCATGGGACGGCATATCAAATGAGTTCTGAGTGCTCAGTGCTTAATAAATACGACCGGGAATGTGTTTTAGTGAAAGGTTTTTCCAGTTCTTGAAGCTTTGTGCGTAGTAGATTTTCCTGGCTACAATTTAACTGTTTATCAGTACTCAGGTAAAAGTCAGAGTTCATGCGTGTGGGCCAATATTTCAGTGGTTCCAGGAACGTAATGGCAGCCTGTGTGGAAGGTTAAAAAAAATTCCATCATGTTTGTGTTTCAAAAAAACGTAATTACTTGCACATTTTCTTCTCTTTTATGGCATTTTCTGCTCTGTAATTACCTTTGAGGATGTCACTAGTGGATTGAATCTTACTTGGCATTTTTGCATGTTTTCCACTGTGGCACAGCGCGCACAACAAATATTGGACTACACTGAGTTGGAACGGATTTGTTTGTGTTGTGTGCCAATGTTTATACTCTATAGTCTATAACGCTTAATTAATCAAGCACTTCAGTGAAAAGAAATGAAATCATAGCATTTGGAGAAGAAAGATGCAGCGCAGTGTTCTGATGTTTCGAGGAGACTGATTAACGCCCTTTCAAACTCATAAACTGCTATTTACTTTTAAGCTAATTTAAAATAAAGTACGACATATCAGAGTTTTAAAAGTGTTGCGCCCCAGCACTTATTTCCTTTGCTCAGAGAAGGACAAAAGGCTTTTAAATCTCAGACCTTATCAGAATGAATTAAAACGTGAAAATACCATAGCCACCACTCTCTGACTTTTCTGGTCACTGCGATGTGTAAAAAATGGATTAGCTTCATTTGTAAGGCAATTTCCTCCGAACGAGGAACAAGAAATGAAATGCCCCACTGCCATGCACACACACACACTTAACATCTAGGAAAGAAAAAAATAAATAAAAAGGATCTTCTGAATTACTGAATTATTTTTAGATGAGGCATGACTTTCCACAGCAGACAGTTTTGTAATCAATTGTAATTAGGTTCTCTGCTGCTTTTTGGGGGGGGGGAGAGCATTGGCTCTAAGATGTGTCAGACAACGGAGCAGCACAATATTGAACTTGGCTGTGAATCCATTATCAACATGCACAGGGCTGGAAATGTGACAAAACTGCAATCTGATTAGACAAATATCAAGACTGGTATGAGCGCACAGACACACACACACACACACACACACAGTGCGCCAATGAGGAAATCATGAGTGACCAGAATACTTGGAGATAAGTTTGGCTTCAAGAAGTTGTAACCTGGAAATCCAATAGCAATTACTGCCATTTGCTCACACATTCTTTAATAATATCATCCCCTGGCTTTGTTACAATATCTTTAATAATTGCAGTTGGATTCGATTTATTTTAACCTGCCACACTGTTCAGCACATAAGTGGAATTTTTACTGTTTATTTAACTTTAATGGCAAACACTACGGACAAAAGATTTTTCATACAGATTGGTTCATTTTTGGAAGGGTAGTGGAAAGAAAAGTTCTAAAATAAATGGCACTTTGTCAGACATTTATCAAAAAAAATTAGTATGTTTAAAGAGGACTCTTGACTTGAATCAGTAGCAGTTACCTCCACCAGGCTTTTTCATTTTAATTCCTGTTTACATTCTCTAGATTTTCACAGACGGGGTGTGTTCATAGGTGATTCGAGCCTTCGTTTATAGAAAATCTCATTGCCAAGAACACGGCACAAATGGACTTTTGTCTGCTTGTTAACTGCTGTTCTGGATTTTTGGAGTAAGGCTCCTGCTTTGACTCGAGGAGTGTCCACCAAACAGAAGGTCAGTTGTTTGATCCTGGAATCCTCCAGGCTTTGAGTTGTTGAAAAGCACTATATAAACACTATAATCAGAACGTACCCATTACCTTAAAAAAGTATATCCAGAACCCCTTCAATAAAACCTTCAACTCTAATGTCAACAAGCTGAGACAACAATTTTCAGCTTGACTTTATTCAATGTTCACCCAGAATTTCTGTTGCGGAAAGGGATGCAAATTAGTGCATATTTACAGTTATATTATGCCTCATATGCATAATTAAATATAAACTGAAAGAAAACCCCAAAAAGAATTATCCTAATGTAAGGTATAAGCTTCTGGGGTTTTATTGTGATATCTATTATGTTTCTTTTTTTCTAATTTACCTGTATTGTCTCCCCTTCAAACACAATTAGAAGCCCTCAGGTAGGCTTGTAGCATTGATTGACTCGTCCTCTAAATATCCTCCACTGTGGAGGTTTGTATCATTTCATTTAGAGGCACCCAGCGTGTCCGCAAATCAGGTTTCAGAGCTGTAGCTGCTCGCCATGTGAGCAATTTGTCTTCTTAGTCCAAGGGGAAATACCTGACTGACTACTAAAAGTCACTTCTATAAGATATCAAACAGCTCATAATTAAAAGGCAGTGGACTTGAAACCCAAACTCTTCCATGCACAGGACCACTGGCCACTCCGGGGCAAAGGTGACTCAAAAAAGCCTTAGCAGCATCAAGTGTGTAGTATGTCGCTGTTGCTCCCATGGCAACCACCACATCCATCTGCTTCTATTGTGAGACAGCGGGATGGTGCTGCGTCCCCACATCTGTACAGAGATGTATGGGTCCTCTACTGCCACCGATACCTCCAGAGACACTGTCTCTCAAGGGCATCCTTTAAACAACTGTCCCCTTTATGCTTCCTTATCCACCCACCCCCACCCCCCACAACCGAACACCATCAATCTAGCCATTTACTTTAACTTTATTTCTCACTTCATTAGTTTCTAGGACACAGAGCAGCACAAAGAGAGAAAAGGGGGGAAGAGAGAGAGGAAGAGAGAGTGTGGGAAAAAAAATGAAAAGAAAGTTTGGCTCCTTGGAGAGATAAAATGTAATTTCACAGTCAACTTGCTGTGATATATTATTTCACAACAATGGGGTGTGGGCTGATATGAGCCCTGCTTGGCACCTGTACAGAGCAGTTAGAACATCAGCTATGGCTCCCTCGAGAGACTGGTCATATGTAATTGTGTGTGTGTGTGTGTGTGTGTGTGTGCGCGCGCGATACCTGAATGGAGGTATCAGCAGGGTCCAGCCCACTGGGTTAAAGCGACTACAGTCAACTGTAAAATATAAGCAGTTACGACACACGCGCAAAAAAAAAAAAAAAATTCAATTTTGTTTAGAGTTATTTAATATGAAACAATATTTCCAGTCTGTGATTTCACATCTTTGTGTGCAGAGCTTTAGCGAGAATAAGCAGCAGGTGTAGATAAACCCAACCGCAGAAAGAATAAAAGACCAAATCCATTTCTCCCCCATTCTTTTGACATATTTGCAACGAGACGGTTCACCCAAATGAAAGAATCCAAACATCATTTATTGTAGTAGCTGCACTCCCTCATTGCTCATGCTTTACACAGAGTGCTATCCAAGAACATGCTATGGCATTGATAGATGCCTCGTGCTTCATTAGCTGCAGTCTGTCCTGGGAATCGCTTACACAGTATCAAACAGCTTTGGCCAGAAATCTAATGAGGCAAACAGCAGATGGGGAGCGTTACGTCATGTGAGAAACGTTCTAATTTCAATTCAAAACATAACATCAACTAACATCCACTCAGTGGTGCTTCTGAAGCTGCAGACTTTGGGATATTTGGTAAAGAGTGCCAAACATCAAGGACAAATTTTAAAGTAATATCTCTCAAATATATAATTTATGCCAGGTGCAATCTAACCAGCTGAGCAAAAGAATAAGTGAGTGTATCCCGATCTCTTAATCACAGTTTGCTGGCCTTCTGAAATTGGGACACAAACCCGAGCACCTGCTCGGAAGCTGTGATGACCTTATTCTGGAGGTAAAGAGCGCTGTTTTTTGACGTCTCGTTCAGGAAGTAACGATAGTTCACCATGATGCCGCAGGAGTTTGCCACACCCCTGGGGCTGGTGTCGGCACGCCAGTTGAGCCGCCACATCGTAGCGCCATTCTGCAGGTGGAAGTTAGCCACTGGGTTGAGAGCGTAGCCTCGCCGTTTCTCCCCGTACAGGTACCAGGCGCAGAGACGCATCAGAACAGGTTCCAGGACACCGGACAGTCTCTCTGAACGCATCCACTCATTAGTGCTGATGAGCTTGCGAAGGGACTCGACGGTTGGGGTCCCGGGGGTTGAATCAGTGGCATGTTCTATCTCCTTCCACTCCTCCTCAGAGAGGAGATCAAAGACCCTGCCCTCCTTCCTGTACTGGCTGAGCAGACCTTGTAGCCAAGCAGAGAAGCCTGGAATGGGTGACAGGCTGGAGAACTGGGCCAAGTGAGGGAACTCACTCTGGAAGACAGGAGAGAAGCAGAGAGGTTATACCCTCGACCAATTTACATCCATCCTCCCATCCCATCCTCTCCCGTTTCTCCTTTTCAGGGTCACGGGGGGGGGGGGCATGTCACAGGGCAAGAGCTAGGGTCCACCTACAGGTCGCCAGCCTGTAGCAGGTCTAACACAGAGAGACAGACCAATTTACATCCCGGCTAATTTAATTCTTTAGGTATTCAAATCCCTTATATTCCACCCACTATTGTTTCTGTCTAAAAAAAAAACTTCTGTTCTAATGGATTTAGGAGCATTACACCGACAATAAAAATAAAGATTTTAGCAGACTCTGAAAGGAAAAATGACTATTTTTTGCCAAGCTATTAGTCAGATATTTCAGAAGCAGATCTAACTCATACACACACTAGATAGATAAATCGATTGATAGATCGATCAATCAAATGACCAGTTGCTAAGCATTCCGTAATTCTGCTGCAATAGGTCTAGGCTGCTGGTAAAGGTAAAGGTTTCTTTTCATTCACCTCTTGTTACTCTGTTTACACACCACTCATTTAATCATTAAATCATTAGTTATTATTAATCTCCGTCTTTCTCCCCTCAGCCCCAACTCGGTCACGGCAGATGACTGCTCCTCCCTGAGCCTGGATCTGCCTGAGTTTTTCCTGTTAAAAGGGAGTTTTTCCTTCCCACTGTCGCCAAGTGCTTGCTCACTGGGGGTCGTTTTGACTGTTGGGTTTTCGCTTTACTTTACAATATAAAAGCACCTTGAGGCGCCTGTTTGTTGTGATTTGGTGCTATATAAATAAAGCTGAATTGACTTGAATACTGTGCAGAAATAAGAAAAAAATATTCATAATTAAATTTGTCAAGATGTGCAGAAATGTATTTCTTAGGAAACTATAAAGACTAAAACCTTTTAGAAGAAATGTAGCTGCATCGGTGTTGAAACCAAAGTATTCTCTAAGACCCTTGTTTGCATGAATGTTTGGAAAAGGTCTGTGCATTTAAGCTTAAAAAAAGTTATTTTATATTTCTGTCTTTAAAAAAATAAATAAAAAATACAGCATATACATGCCTCTGTATCAATGCAGTGAAGGCTGCAAAACTGCCTCTACCTGTCCTAACCAGCTGGAAGAGCATAAAACACACAGAAAAAAGGCCAAACTAGGAACACCAAGTATGAGAAAACAGAGTAAAAGTATAAAGAGAGCACATGAGAGGCAGCAGAGATCTGATCCTTACTAGAATGTAAAGGTCACCAGTTTGGCAGCAGTGAAAAAAAAGGTGATGAGCACTCACCTCAGCATCAAAACACCCACAAAAAAAAAATAATTCTTGTTTGTTCCCGGGCTGCTGCCCGGGCCTTTAGTAACTCAGAGAGGGACAGCACTACAAATCAGCTCCAATGCTTCATGATCCTGCCCTACTGATGGAGATGGACGACCCTCTCTGTCCTTACCTCCCTCTTATTCTATCCACCTCCTCTGTCCCTTGCACCTTAACCCCTTTTTTCTCAACAGCCTCCCCCATGTGTTTCTGTCTCATCTCGTCTGCCCACACACAAACCAGTCATCTTACAAGTGCTCCTCCACCCCTCTACCTCTCTGCTTTCACAAAAATACTCCGCCTCCCCTCCCCGGCCCATCTTCGTACTTTGGCGTCTAGGTTGATAAGTGATGGAACAAATGTGGCAGGCAGAGAAGTGAGAGGCTGCCGATGAAAGTGGAAGTGTCAGACAAACCCTGGAGGGACACGTCGCTGTCTGTGTGCCTTGTTCTGCAACACTGCCCCGCCTCCCCCATCTCAGCCCCTTTTATTTAAAAATCCAAACTTCTCACTTTCACCGTCCTGCTGGCTTTGCCTTTGTGCTTCTTCTCACTCCAGTATGCCATGATCTTGCCTTCCTTATTTCAACCTCTACTTTTAACTACTGTCTGTCAGGAGCGGGCAGTGTTTAGAGAAAAAGAAGGTGGTCGAAATCAGGACACAAATGAGGTGGAAAGAGAAACCGGGAGGGCAGGTTACAGAAGAAAAGATGGAGTGGTGCCAGAACTGCGCTCCAGGGTCCAATCTACAAAGAGAAGCAAGGCGTCCTCTTTACCTTAAATCACAACTGTGACCTTTTCTTTTCCCTCTATCATCTATCCATCATCAAAGTGCTCCCTCTGTGCTGTGCTGTTCTTCTCTTCCCCTTTACAAAAGCTGAAGTCCTGTGAGAAACCTCTGCAAACTGCAGCCCGGCTTTGTTTAGCCTCTGACGAAAAGCACTGCAGTTACTCCGTCGGGGTCACGGGTACAATTCCCTCTCATGAAAAATGTGCATTCATTAGGTGCTTTCAGTAAAGGTTTGCCAGTCGAACAGAAGAATATTAGATGCCTCCCTGAATTTTCACTATATCCTAAAGCATAACCAGAATATCATTTGCTGGCAACGGTTTTATTATATTAATTCTGATGTAGTAAAAAGAACCATCTCCAAAAATCAAACCAGTGCTTTCACACTCTGCCCTCAACAGTCATTCATGCAATTATTTATTTTTTTTTTATTTCTCTTTTCTGTTATAAACCAAAAATTCTGAGTGCAGCACTAAGGTTTCTTACTAGTTTTAGGAGACAACATTACAAAACCTCAGCCTGGCTTCTCTCCAGTGGCCACCCTAAGTTGCAGAATTCATTTTGAGATTTTGCTTAGCACTTCTAAAACACATTTAGGTCTGGCCCCAGGCTATGTGGCAGAAATATTAACCCCATAATAGCCAGTGTGCAGCCCTCAGCTCCTCAGGTGGGGCTTTTCTGGCTATTTGAAGACAGAGGCTTAAATCCAGGTGTGATTTTGCCAACAGGGCTACTCGGCTTCGGGACGATCTGCCCGAGGAGATAAGGATTGCCAAATCCACGCCTTCTTTTAAATCACTTATTAAATACCTTTTTATAGATTTAATTTATAAAGTCTTCAGTATATGAAGCAGTTGATATTATCATGATTGAGGATAAAATCCCTAAAGCTAAGGCAGCTAAAGCTAAAAGCTTAAATTAGCTTAGGAGGGCAGTGCTGGCTATCTGCTCTGCTTTTGACTCCAGTGGAATTCATGAAAAATTAAGATACTTTGAGATTAAACACTTAACGGGCATTTAAATTAATTATTACAATATAACTATTATTATAATAATATGGATGAATAGACAATTATTAAAGAGACAAGCTGATTTTTTATGTGTTACACTCACAAATGCTACTACCATCACTATGGCGACAGAGATGAACTGAAAACAGGAAAGGCAGAAGGGTTGGTGCTGGTTCCGGACAGTCGTAGAAAGTGGAAGAAAAGAAATTGTGGAAAATATGAAAATTATAGGTGTTGGGCTACTGAACCAAGCAGGAATTAAATCCTCATTTTCCCATTTAAATAATCAAATTCCATAAGGTCTTGAATTCCGAAAAACAATTCACGGTTTAACAAAATACCCAAATATCTGTTCTAGTAAACAGAACCAGTACTAAGCTAGCAAGAGACAGAAAGAGGGAGAACCATTTGTAAGGAGATTACTTTGTCTTTAATAATCCATGGTGGACATAAAGCTCAGAATATGTGAGCGTGAGCTACAGTAAAGTGAGATGTTGCTTATGGTTTTTACTTTCTTTTTCTCAGTTTCCTGTTAGAGCACAGGCAGAAAATTTATCTCAAGCCCGTGAAATATTGATGCTGCACACGAGATAAAGATTCTTCACTGTCACTGGGAAATGTCATCTTATTTGCCAACAGGATGACAGCAATCAGCATGGTTAACACCTGTGTTTGGCCATGATATCAGTGCATCCACACATGTAACCATTATTTAAAGAGACAATAATGACTGTTCTTTTAAACATAGCACATCATGGGCAGTTTTCTTGGAGAAAAAAATGCCCAAGAAATTTGTGTTACATATAAAATAACTAGGTGTTAGTGGATGTAGGTTATGCCTACATCCACCAACAACCTATATTTGTCTACATGAAATATGGATTTATAATAAAATATTTTGGAACATTAGTGATGCTTTTGACGGTTTTTTTAAAGCTACTTTTTTTGGTGGTGAAATGCATTTCTTCTGGTTAAAATATCTGCATGAACTGAAGGGATTGCACATCACGCCCACCTGCTAACACTCAATCCTTCTTTCTAATGAACTTCTGATTTCTTACCGTTTTGTATTTTTAAAAGGAGAAAAAAGGGCATGAGAAATAGTTGTTATTTCTGCATTACAAAAATGACAGGCAGAGATACACGCACATTAAACCCACTCTCAAAGCAGCTACATTGGTGCACATCCAAGTAGTCAGACCAGCACTTCCAGGCAGCAATCTAGAACTAGCATCAGCAGCGGAAGTGGTCAAGAGAAGATGAAGGGTACCAAATTTGAGACAGGTATGGTTTTAGCTTTGAATTATGGTGCTAGTCATAGAAAGAGCTTCATGTCCTGTGTTGTACCACTACTTATTTTGCTTCATTTTCAGTTGCTGCTTGGAAGCTTTTCTTCTGTTCCTTTCCTCTTTTTTTTTTTTAGATTTTATTAAAGTATCATTTTTGCAAAGCTGGAAAGCTCTTACGCCTCTTGATGAATACAGAGTCTCCATCTCTAAGGCTTCTGCAAAACAACGCAATATGACGTATTTTCCGACGCACGACACAAAAAGCCTTCCTGCAGAAGCAGAAAACACAAAGCCATATTTGCGGAGTTCACTCAGCCATATGTTTCCATTAATAACAATGGCAATAAGTAAACCGCTTGCAGACATCAAAACAGTCACGTTATATGAAATGGATAAATAAAATGGAAACACTTTAAACCTGATTTTTTTTTTTTTATGAGGAGACACTATCAAAAGCTATTTCCCATCCGTTGATGAGAGTGCCTTTTGATGTTCCATTCAGTGTTCCAATCATTTAACAAGTGCTAGCTAGAGTGTTCCAACATGAAGGACTCTTCTGTGCTTATTGAGAGGGATGGATGAGATTTTATTACTGCCTGTCTGCTGAGCATTTCTCTGTTGATGTATACACGCAATTATGTGTTTTATACCAAGAAACTATAACAAGTGGGAGATTTATGATTCAGCACTAAGAATTAAAAAAAAAAAAAAGGATGAAAACTTCAGATCACAGCCTTATTTCTTAATTTAATAATAAATTTGCCAGCCGGACAACACCTGAAGACAAAATCCCTTTTTCATATTTCAACATTGTGAAGAAGGGGAGGACCTCGGTTGAAGTTAGCAACTGTGTCATGTGTGCTGTCATGATAAGGCATTATTATCTAGCTATAATGGGATGGAATGGTTCAGAGGTTTCACAGATATGCCTGGCTACATTCTGGTTACTGTATTTAGATAACAGATGTTTACTTAACCTTGCTGCTTCTCTTTCATCAAGACATCGAGAGTATTTTACACTGACGCTGCTGTTTTAATTAGTAGAATTTTAAAAAATGCCTTACATGCATTTTAAAATATTTAGATCATATCATCAAAGACAATCTAAGTCCTAGTAGTTGCACTGCTGTAAATAAAGTTTTGTCAATGAAAACTAAGCCAAGGCTTTGTAAACACTGTGGTTCTGTAAATGTGCAGATGTGACAATTTGTTCAGCCTTGCCAGTAAATATTATTGAATAAAAATAAATGTAAATGGTCTTTCCAACATGTTGCCTGTAGCATTAATGGGCTTCCTTTCTGATGAGTTTCACATTCACGGTTCTCAGACCAACTTTTCCCTGACAAGGTTTGTACACTACCACCTGCAGCCCACTTTCACCCACCTGCAATTCTCGCACCACCCTCTTGATGAGGACGTTGCCCAGCTCCACCCCCTGCAGGCCAGCTTGTGTTGAAGAGATTGAGTAGAAGATGGCTGAATTTATCTTATTCACGTCTTCCTCCGAGTCCAGGGTGGCAAACTCGCGAACAATGCTCTGAAGAAAGAGTGAAAGAGGGCTAGAGTCAAAACAATAAATTCTGCACAACTGATCCAGCAGTAAACCCATTTTCAGAGCTGCTGCCAAAGCAAGTTTTTTGCTGTAACTATTTGAGAGCTGCCGGGGCAGAACTGTGGAAATCATTGCACAGTTTTACACTATGAAATATTCTCAGATTTCAGTGTTGTCAAAACCACCTTTACCCCCACACAAAAACAAAAAGAAGTGAGCACTGACTGTAAAGGTCGCTCCCATAGGTGTGTGCAGTTAAAAGGACTTGGGAGGGCCAACACAGTAAATCCCACATGTGTAACTAACCTCTACAGTGAAGCAACCCATTACAGCAGCCTGCACCTGCTGCTTCTAACCTGTATGTTATCAGAGATGTCTTCAGTGAGGGCCACGTGAAGTACAACCAGGGGCTCCCCTGGCATGGCAGCATGGGTGAAGGCATAACAGCGTCGGTATGGTCCCACTCTGCGCTTCAGGTCAGTCCAGTTCCTCACAGGGTGCACTGCCTCATACCTGGTAGATGGCAGGTTCACAATTAGTCTTTGAGTCTTCTCAATTTTGCAAAGCTTCACAGTCCTTGGTCACTGATATGTTATTAGTTCCACACCTGCGGTGTCAAATAATAACAGTGGCAGATTTGCAGCTCAAAATTCAGTTTCATTTTTGTAGCACAGGATCCTTCAGTTCAAACAGAGGTAGACAAAAGCAGCACCTCATTTAGGTGACTCAAAGAACTGTCACTGGCGGATTTGATTAGCAGCCTTTTTTTATGGCAGCGTCGAGCCGGTTAGCTTTGAATCACATTTTCCCATTTTTCATTCAAAGACAAAGGTTAGATATATGGTACTGAATTTCAAATAGTGTGTTTTCACTTACAAAGGTTGAAGGGAAGTTTGGCAAAAGAACTTTTTCTGCTATTCTGACATGAAGTAGGTAAAATAATAAGGAGGCAAACGCAGGCGTTACCTATGGCATTACTGACTATTTAGCACCAAAGCCTTAATCAAAGAGACTATTAACAGCTGTGTTACCAAACTTTCATATCAAAACGGCCGCTGTGAAAGAGGTCTATAGCAAGGAACTTCAAAAAAAAAACTCAAGTATCCCCACTCTCTGGACTTCCAGCTTCATATGGGATGCCCCCGAGGCAGTCCAAAAATAAATGGGGTTCCATGGAGCTATGGCCCAGAAATGTAAATTTCACGGGGAAAAATATTTTTGGTGTACGGCACCAGGAGTTACTTTGCAGCACGTGGCATTTTGATTTCATGGAGGGGGGGGAAAAACCCCAGCTCCTTTTTTTGGAATTAAAGAAATACAGGTTAGATTTGCTACATGCTAACACTGACATACTAACATTTCGCAAAACCTGTAGCTGAATTTGTGAGGTAAAGAGAGTGGAGAGGAATGCATGGCTAGTTTGACTGCTTTATTGCCTTCTGTATAATGCTGAGAAGCCTCCAGATTCAAAACTTTAGTGGTGCATAAAATTAGGGACAGAACTACATTAACCATATGTAACACCTGTCTGTATATTTTGCATTTTGCATGTGTGTGTGTGTGTGTTTATCTCCCTTTCCTATACTACACCAGGCCTGTGCACATGTTTAAATGCCCATGAAGTGCATTTAAACACGTGAACGGGCCTGGTGTCCCTGTGTTTACTGTGCTGTACCTGGACAGAGGGGCTAAGTAAACAGCATTTATTTTTTACAAGTCATATAAAAATAAAAAAAAAAACAGACTGCAAAGCAAGTCTGCAGTTAAAGATGAGGAATAACACCGTATGGGTTGCGGTAATGCCCTTACTGGCTGATCTTCTGCAGGATCTCGCAGGGGGACTGCCAGGTGATTCTCTCAAGTCGCAGCAGGCCTACAGAGAACCACTCAGACAGCAAGCTCTTCAGCGTGCCATTCAGGTCCTGCGGGAGAAAAAGGTGAGAGTTTAGAAGTAAAATCCACATCCAGCTGATAATTGAAACATTCACCACATTCTCTCTCTTTTGGAGCAGCCACTCTGTCAAGTAAATATAGTATAAGAAAAAGAAGGTCACTGTATCAGCAGTGGAAGTGGAAAATAAAATACCGTCTAGAAATTGCAGCTTTTATAGTCCTATTAAGAACTGGATAAATGCAGACTTTACAACCCTGTGACCTCCTTTATTAAGAACTCACAAACTGTAACCATGAAGCAGCTAAAGTTTGTCTGTAGTGATGAACAATTCATGGCCATATCTTAGACACTGCCTAGCCATGTGGTCCCTTGGGTGTCTGTATACAGCTTGAATGTTTTCACATTATGAATAGTGATTTGTTCGAGCTTGCAATGGGCGTGGAAGGGACACTTCAATAAGCAACTTGCCATTTCAAAGCAGGCCTATCCTCCAACAAAGGTCAGACTTCATTTAAAGCAAATCTCTTGCAAACACACAAACAAGCTCAGAAGGTGCACACGCTCGAGCACATAAATACAGCTTATATTGGCTGTTTCATAGGATGGCTTCTCTTCAGGCTTACTTTAATGCCAGCTTGTCAATCATAATAAAAGCTAATACAAACAAGCACAACTACAGCCATGGTATAAAAGCCAGTGGCTGAAATTCTCCATGAGCAGTAATCGAATCCAAAACTAACAGCATTTGAAATTCATTCCCACATATATGCATTAGGCCCTGCATTATTCAGCTCTGTGGTTGAGGGGGTTTCATACTAGAAAATTCTGTTGAGCAAAGAGCAAATCAAAAGTAACTCTAAAATAAAATAATAATAAAAAAAAAGTTCAGCAAAACTTCAATCTCTGCTTATGTGACGGTGTGTATGAGTTCCTCAAACTTCACAAGCTGCCAGAAGTGGAATAATCTACGGTAGCTGATAAGACCACCATTTCTGAGGGAAACGCAGCACATCAACAACACCGTGAGGGTATATAGCAGCTGCTGCCTTGGGTAGCCAATTCTCACCCACACAAAAGAGAGGTCAAACGGAAATGTGTATTCCATTGACCCAGCAGAAGATGGAGTCTTTAGAAATGGAAGGGTGTACCATTCAAGGCCTTGGGTTAGGAGAGCGGGAGAGAGATGGGAGGAAAGAAAGGGAGGGCGTAAAAAAAAAGAAAATCCTGCACCCCATTAAAAAGAAAATGAAGCAACACTTTTTGACACTGTTTGGAGCTGTATCAAAGCAGCTAGGCACCGATGCTGTGAGGTGATAGTGCCTCTGCTACAAGAGCCCTCTCTACCTTGAGCTGGACTTATTTTGTGTTATACAGTGATGGAGCCCGCAGTGCCTAGAAGGAATGGTGTGTCTGCACAAGGCCAGATGACCGCTGACTGTCCAAGTGTTTCAAAGGTCAGCGAGAGCCTGCCAGTACCTCTGCTCCAGTAGGGTGCATGCCATTTGTAAGCCTGTCTGTCTGAGGGGGAAAAAATAGTCCCACTGATACATGCAATCCCAGTGAGCCAGCTAAAATGACACCCTTGACTTATCTTAACATCTTTCAGTTGCACAGTTTGTGAACAGATGAACACGAATGAAAAAGAGCCAAAAGTAAAAAGGTGGGAGGGAACATCAAAAGTCAATGTGCAGAACCAAGAGAGACTAATCTAGCGTAGAATTCAAAGTGATATCCTTATAAGAACATCGGTGATTGCAGCCTTGGGTACGTGTATAAAAAGTGTATAATTTTCCTCTCTTTTATGCTGTAGTTCTGCATTCATTATCATATTTTGATTGCAAGGTTTTCCCCTCCCTTGGTATGCACATACCTTCAATACAAGTACTAAAAGCTTCACATTGGCTGTGACCTTTTCTCTTTTTTAGCTCAATCAATGCAGGCAAAAACAACAAGCAAAGATTACTGGGAACCAGCAAGACCAAGGTGGACAGTGCTGAGTAGAAGTCAGTACTCTGTTGGCAGCTGAGACCTTTCTAAGCTACAAAAGCTCTCAGCGGGCCTCGGTTATTGAGATTAAATGCATCTGCACCACCTCACAGCGGGAACGGTGCAGTCAGGGTCTTCGAAAACCATATTAGGCGGCAGCACTTAACACTTGAAAACACATAATCGCAAGGTCAAAGGCTCACACACATTCAGTGCGTTTTCAAACCAAAACATAAAAGCTCAACAGCAAGATGACTACAGCAAGCTTTCATTAAATAGCTGTTTCATAATGAATGAAATTTTAACTATGACAGCTTTTGATGGCAGTTTTCTAATCTTGATTAATTTATCTCAGCATAAGAATTTTACAGATCAGCAGCTTCCTTTTTGTGTAGGATGTCTGAGAAAGGGGGGGGGGATAAACAGAGGAAAGGTTCGCTTGTGATTAAACTGCCACCTAATAATAATGTGTGTGTGTGTGTGGGGGTCCAATAAAAAAGGCCTGTTTTTTACTTTGAATCTGGCTGTATCAAATGTTCAGACTGAGATTTATTTTAAGCATTTGCTCTTTTTGAATTTGATGCCAGCAACACAAATTTAAAAGAACCTGTTGGGACAGAGAGAACAAACGACCGAAAAGATGTAGAAGAGAAAGAAACTACTGGCACCCTCGTCAGCACGATTGCTTACTGCTGAAAGGCACCGGTCTTTGAGCCCTTTAATAAATATAGTGAAGTATACTCACAAAGTTCCAGTTCTTTCTTTCTCATTTAGATTTATTTAAAATGGTACCTTGTACGCCTTCGAAGATTTAAAGCTGAGCACACTGTTGCCCTGTATCTTAAAAAGAAAAAAAAGCCGCTGTTGGACCATTACTGGGTTAAAATAGCCTCCAGAGACCATTTTTCACAAGTAAAAATGGGGAGAATTCTAACACTCTGTCCAGGCAAACAGTTCAGTTATTTAAGAATAACCTGACTCCGTGTAAAATTGCAAATAATTTGTGGATTTCATCATGCATGGCACATAACAGCAGTGAACCTTTGAATATAAGGGATAAAACCAGGGCCACAAACCTCCAACAAATTGTCATGATGGCTGACTACAAAAGCAAGTTCAAACTCTACAAAGAAATTGACTCTGGACCAAAGCTATTTTAAGAGGGATTGAAATAAAATGGGTATCTGTCCCATGGTCTGACATTTTTAATTCTTTTTGGAAATCATGGACTTTGCATCCTCCGGGCTAAAGACAAGAGTGATGAGCACAAAGTTCAAAAGTCAGCATGTAATGATACGGAAGGGCACTGGTGCCCATGGACAAGATATATGCTTCTTTTAGAGCAACAAAGGTGACATAAATACAATATATTTCTACAAATCATTTGGATTTCAAAACTACAAAAATTAGTCTCCTCAAAAGAGGTGACAAACGCAAAATAGAGCATATACTTTTTCAAAATCCGGTCGACATGCTGTCTTTGGACTAGGGTTTAAGCAATTTGGACATGATAACATGATTGAACAACCTACTAGTGCATGCTTATATAACACCAGTGGGTTATTTATAACTCTGCTTTCACATCTAATCAGTATCGGGTCCAACCTCGGAGATTACAGCAGGCGTGCAGTTCAGAGTGATGGCTGACATGAAACCAAGAGAAAGTTCATTCTGAAAAAATATACAGTACCAATCAAAAGTTTGGAAACACCTTCTCACTCAATGTTTTTTTTTTTTCCTTCATAGTAAATTAATATTGAAGTCATCCAGAGCTATGAAGGAACACATAAGGAACCATGTAATAAACTTAAAAGTGTTAAACAACTAAAAACATATTCTTAGATTTTAGATTCTTCAGAGTAGGCACTTTTTTTTCTTTGATTACAGCTTTGCACACTCTTGGCTTCTCTCAATCGGCTTCATGAGGTAATCACATGTAGGAACTTCATGCATCTTACAAAGACATGGCGTTTGGAACCAAAAATCTCAAATTTAGACTCTTCAGACCAAAGGACAGATTTCCTCGTGTTCCTTGGCCCAAGCCATTCTCTTCCTCTTGTTGTTCTTCCTCTTTGCAGCAATTCGTTCATAAAGTCCAGATTCACACAGTCTTCTCTGAACAGTTGATGTTGGGATGAATGTGCTACTTGAACTCTGTGATGCAGAGTATTAATCTACAATGCAGACACTTTTTAAATAATGAAAAACCACTGAATTAGAAGGTGTGTCCAAACTTTTGACTGGTACTGGATATTGCAGCTGCAAGAACTGCCACATAAACAATGTAAAATAAATAAATAAATGTAATTAGCAAATTTGGCAATTACCAAAATAATTTCTGTGTTTCTGTAATGGTTAATCCACTGGTAGGTGTGAGCTCTTTAATCTTTTTAATGCTAAAATATATTGTTATAATTTGAAAGAAAAATGTAATTGTAAATGCCAAACATTCCCTATTTTCAGCATCTTGGTTATCAAGACAGCAAGGGGGATTTAGGGCTTTAGATAAAAATATCCCTATAGTGTTCATATGTATTCTCAAACTAAGTGCATGGACTGCACCTTACTGAAAAACCCACCTGAATATTCCACTGTTACTCCACAGTGTGCACAAGCACTGCTGCACTCCAATGTGAACTGAACAGTGTGATTATATTGACTACTGAATAATGAGGTATGAAAGACTGCCTTTACTGTTAAAATACGTTGCCAGAAATGTGCCATTATTAGTGGGCAAAGAACATGAGATCCATGTAATGGGACCTTTTAAGGGTTTCTTTCCACTGCCTTTTCTTTAAAGTCTATTTTCACTACGTCTTCAAAGGATGTATTCAAAATATTCATTACATGCCTGATTAATATTCAGTTCTTTCCCTTTGTAGCTGCAGCAGACTAGCTCTTATTCATCCATAGAATTAAACAGTATTAAAGAGATTTTTTTTTTTTTTAAACAGCTTTCTAGCAACAGTGGAAGACGACTCTGATCAGCACTACAAGACTGAGCTGCCCATGCAGAAAGCATGAAGAAACCCCTGAAATTGAGCTCGACAGTATTTTGTCCAAAACAGTCTATCAAATCAATTTGCTAAACAATCACGCACTAAGAATTACCAATTAACTACATTTGGTTGGTAGGGGAAGTGAACTGGGGCAAAGGTTCATTGCATTTAACTCGTGATGAAATATGAACGGGGAGGGAGGGGGGGTACGCCGGTAGCAATACGT
>JAMQGT020007232.1:0-50118 GCA_024447675.2 Pterophyllum scalare | reverse complement strand
GTGTGTAGCTCTTACTTCGTTCAGTTACGTATTGCTGCCCATAATAGTTGTCAGGCCAGGGCAGAAATTCCCACTGGCCTGGGAATGCACTAGAAATCAACTTTTGCCATGAGCAGATTAAGACACAAGCAAGCAGTTGGGAGGATTCTCCCATATAGTGGCATCTGTTAGGATGCTAAGATTTTTCCCACAGAAAAGCAGACTTTCTCGGTACTGTACCGTAGTGATAGTTCTGTTGGTCTCTGTGCCCAAATGAGCAGTAATTAGATTACAAGTGTTCTAACTGCTTTTACTTTTGTGTTTTAAACTATTTTGAGAAGCACAGAAGGAAGACGTGAACCGCGGTGTTGATTAGTCGAAGTTTGAAGGTTGTTTTCATTATTTTGTTGTGTAAGTATAGTTTGTCTGACAGTCACAGATGTAGCAAAAGAGGATATTTAGTTTCCAGTCTAACAGAGATCATTTTGTATTACATTTCTGCCTCTGTACCCTATCCGCCGTGATTTCCTTTCTTCTCACTGTTACAGTAATATCCTCGAGTTTCATGAAAGCCTCTTTGGTTCAGAGCACACACAAACAGTTAAACTAGAGGGGGAGAGTTCTGACAGAGGCCATTGTCCTCAGCTCAGCAGGGAATTTCAGACAAATCCCTCTTAGATGCAGGTGGTCGGGCACAAGCAAAGAGTTAAGTCCTGCGGTCCCGTTGCCCCTCCTCTTTGATGTTCTGACATCATTTGTCCAGCCCCCTGAAAGCATCTCCTTGCTTTCCTCAGAGCTCGTCACTTCTACTCTGGAATGTTTACAGGAACTTCATGAGCAGCATCAGGACCAAGTTTTTATCAGAGGAAAAAAGGCATGCTGTGAAGAAGTTTTGGGTTCGAGGATCACAGCGAGCGCCACAGGTGTAGCCGCCGGGCTCGACAGAGTAATGGCTGTTCAGACTGCAATCATGAACCCTCAGTTCATGAATTTCTGCTTCCCTGGGTTCCGTGATGGAGTACTGATGTGGAAAAAAGTCTTGATGGGAGTCTCCTGGGTGAGACAGAAAATGATGAGGACTACAAAGAGACCACGAGAGATTTACTGAGTTTCATAGACTCGGCCTCCAGCAATATCAAGCTGGCTCTGGACAAGCCGGTGAAATCCAAAAGGAAAGTCAACCACCGGAAGTATCTGCAAAAGCAGATCAAAAGGTGCACTGGCATTATAACGCCGGGAAATGTAGCCGAGGCTCCAGTAAAAAGACAGGGTTCCCAATTGACTCCGCCGAGCGCTTTGCAGAGCAAAACTCTGCCTAAGCGTGATGGTGTTCAGGCCAACTTGCAGAGCAAAAGTTTGGCAGCCCTCTTCAGCCCCGTCAAGGATATAAGGGGTGAAAAGGCCAAGAAACCCCCACTGAGGCATCGCAACCTCCCCCCTTCTTTTTTTACTGAGCCTGCTAACTGCTCCAAAGTCAGCTCAACATCTGGGATGACTCTGAAGGACTTGGAACGAGGCAACCCTGAGGCTGCAGATTTCTTTGAGCTCTTGGGGCCTGATTACAGCAACATGGTCAGTGAGCAGGACATGTATCAAGGCATGCCTTTCCGGGTGCAGCCAGAGTTGGGAGGCCCAGATCCTGCTTCCTACGATACTCATCATTTAGTCGGCGGCCTCCTCTACTCAGAGCCCTGGACTAGCTGCTCAGGACCCTCTAAAAAAGTAGGAGAGGCCCTGCGTACAGGCCCAGCCCAGCCTCCTGTCTACTGTCAGTCTGAGGCTGCTACGGGGCCCGTAGAAGACAATGCACTGTGCACTTTAGCCTTCCCAAACTTCTTCACAGACTGCTCCATACCTCAGGTCACCTATGATTTAAGTGGTGGTTATAACAGAGCTAATTATTCATCTCTATGAGAGACTGACATCTCTGTGATTAGAAAGGAAGGCTGATCGAAAGCAAATAAGATTACAGAGACATGTTTAACGGTAGTTTATCAGATCAGATTTGTTTATGTGTTGCGACTGGAAAGCATGTAGTTTCATCCCTGCTCAAAAAACTGTCAGCAAAAGTAACAGGATACAAAGTGCTTCTCAGTGTCTTTCATTCGAAGTTCTGCTCGATGTCAAAAAGCTTCACATATGGATATGACTGTCTTTATCTCAGGCAGTTTGCACTGAAATAAATGAAAATACAGCTGCTGCTGTTTGAACGTGTAAATCAGGCTTCACATTATAGCATTTATACCTTTAAAAATGCGCACACAAGCAGCAGAAATACTTGTTGGTTTAGTCCACAAAAGGCACTTTTTCCTTCCTGTTAGTAACATTTCTGTGCAACATAAACGGGACAACTAATTTTCACGATTAATTTTCAAACAGTGATTACAACGATGCCGATGCCATGTTTGTTTGATGAACTTTTATAGCTCTGAATTTATTTTCAGCTGGAAGATTGTGGACAAGCCTTTGATGTATCCAGCTATTGTAATAAGAGGAAATAAAGCTGGCCTTTATAACCGTGTCTGTCTGTGTTCACTGCGGGAGGCGAGGTTTAATTATCAGAATAAACACGGCTACAAATCAAAAACCTTCCATGAGTGAAGGTGCACCTTTTTGTAAAATACAAACATAAACACCCCCGACACTGTGATAGTAAAGCCTGTGAAAATCTTTACATTTTTGTTATCATTTAACTTCTTAAGGTTTCGGTAAAGAAAACTGCCACACCGCTGCCTTTGACCATTCGGTGGACAAAGATCTAAATAAGGTCATTGTGCTGGTAGTTATTCTTTGCAGACTTTTAGGTTAAGTTGGGTATTTAATCTCAAAACCCATCAAATCATAACCTCGCAGGAGGTCTCTCTCTCTCTCTCTCTCTGGAGATTTGAATGGCACACTCCTCCTATTGGTACACACCATTACCTCCCCCTGCTGGCTGTTAAAGGTTCATCATTTACATTCTAACATCATCCTGGCGCAGACATTTGGCCTGAAGTGTCACTGTAAAGTCTGCACGAAATGACAGTGATTGAACAAAAATAAGACTGTGGCACAAAAAAACTGATGCTCTCGAGGGTCAGTCAAACTACAGCTGAACTCTTGGGTCTGTGAATCTGGCGATTTTATGTAAATGCATCCTTATTGTTCCGAAGGCACAAATGCTGGAGACGTCCCTGCAGTTACTCCAGATTGTTTCCAAGGCCTCGGAAAAGCTTCTGCTGCGACTCTGAGACATTTTCTCTGCAAGCAGATTGATTAATTCGAAACACAGTTACTGTTTTGTTCTTACTTCAGTGACCATGCGCAGCTCTGTTATCTTCCACACTCTTTATATATATATATATACACATTCGCACAAAGATCTGCCCAGACTTTAACTGTTCAGCAGCTCAGATCAAGTTTACGAGGTTTAAAACTGGAACACTTTTCACCCCCAGTTAATGGACACCAGTCGTCTCCCTTTGCTAACTTTCAGTATCAGAAATAATATTTGTCACCCTGTTGTGAGCAGTTATGTAACAAATGCACTAGATGGCAGTATTGCGCTGTTGCAAACCCAGTGCCCACCACTCCCATCCAGTCACCAATGATATACTGGATCATGAATGTAATAGTAGCCTCCTGTGGTAAGAGCTGAGTCGTTATTCACACACCTGCTCATAAAATGACTCCGTCATGAATTTAGTGAGTTGCTGGGGAATGACTGGTTCTAATCTCTCAGCTTTGGTTTAAAAGGATCCCCACTCACCATCACAAAGATGCTGCAAGCATAAAATATGAAGGTGCATGCAACCATTGTAATGCATCCTCTACTATGAAGCTAATATTGCGTGCCAGTCTTTTGTTTTACCTCCTGCCAGTTGGCTTTATTGGAAACTGGTCAACACTACCCCATGCCACACACAGGGAAAAACAATATCTGGCAACTTGCAGTACAGCAAACTATACCCACAGAAGGCGTATGGATTTTCTGTCCCCGAGTTATCATCAGCTGATACATTCAGATTCGGCCCCTCTGCCGATGGAGCCGCTGCTGAATCCTGCTTTCATTTGTGGCACACAGGAGATGCAATGTTTGTCAAAGGGATTAACAAGATCTGTGTTAGTTATGACCTGAATACCAAGAGGCAGATATCTTGGTAAACTTAATAACAATCAGCAGATTATCTAGCGTGGCATGTGACGTCTTTTAATGCAAGAAAAAGAAAGAAAAAAATATATAGCATTTGATCGTGTAACGTGTATAAATTCAATGTAATTCAACTGAAATAAACCCCAGTGCACTTTCAGTTACCAGTGGTGCACATTAACTTTTGAAAGTTGAGCAGCTCCTTCCATGTTTGCCCTCTCGCTGACCCTCATGTCTCGTTAACACCACAAGGCTGAAAGCACTGAGCAAGATGATATTCACAAGCCTTCATCACCCCTCTCCATGACAACCTTCGTCACCTCCGCATGCTTACAACTGAGGGCAAATAAATATTATAAAAGTGTGTAACATTACTGAGGCATTGCCATTATCTTAAACTAATTTTCTTACTGGGACTTTTACAAATTAGAAATGCTGCATGAATGCTGATAAATTGCTTAATAAAATTATTTGAGAATTACTCCTGATATCAGGTTGTAGCTTATCTGCTTGTAAAGATGACATATTTATTTGAAACTTGACATTTCTCTCAAATACAAAATATTATACCTCTAATTGCTAATCTGTACTCTAATGCCAATGAGTGCCTTTCTATTACCAGTCCAGAGAGCCACTGATGCATTCATTCTTCCTTCACCTCTCCAAAGATTTCCTTTCCGAGTCTTCAAACAGATCTTTCGCCAACAACAAACTGAACTTTAAATCCTTAAATCTGGAAATGCAATTTCATCATAAAGCATGATGTAGGCTGCTTCCCATCTTTTCAAGGGCATCCTATTGCAAGTTCTTTAAGGACTGTAAACAAGGTCAGCGCAGAGAGATATCTTCACAGTGCGCCCTGCAGTTCCCACATCTTATTTTGCAAGTCCTCAACCAGCCAGAGCAGAATTATAATCAGAATCAGGTTTATATTCGCACACAAGGAGCGCCAATCAAGAAAAATACAAATAGACATGCAACTGCTGATCGGATCAGTTAACACTGATTCGAACTCAGAGATCTCCACCTGACCCCCGTTTTGTCTAAGTTGCTTAAAGATTAAACAAAACGATGGCTTGCTTACAGCACAGTATATTTATTTCCATATGTATGTCATGCCTCACTGCTTTCCATTTAAGTCTGCATTCATTTTCAGCAGCTATGACGCACTGTTTTCTACCTTGAGGGCGTTGTGGGTATGCTTGCTTACATCTCTGTGTTTTTGTCAGCGTGATAACAATTGCAAGCTGTGCAGCTGACAAAAGTCTTGGCTAGATTAAAGACAATGCTGCCTCAAAATTTTTCATCTCCAGCAGATGCTACTCATCCTGACAGATACATCTCTCTCATGAAAGTCACGCTGATAAATATCAATCTAAAGTCAGATGACAGATTTGGATATGCGCCGCTGCTGTTTTGACCTTTCACTTAAACCTCGGCTATTAAAAGGCTGCAGGAAAGCAGAATGACAGCGTTGCTATGCTGCACGCAATGATTTTTTTTAAATCTTTCAATAATAAACACAACAACACAAAATATTATTACCACTGATTATCTGCGTGTGTGTGTGTGTGTGTGTGTGTTTACCTGTTGATTCCTTTTCACTTTGAAACACCCATCCATCCATCTTAGTCAGGGTCATGCTTGGGAGACCTAAGTATCGGTGGCATGTTTTAGCCAAGCAATTTCCTCGGGTTTCTCTTCTCATAGTTGGTCATGCTCCATCAGAGTCACAGCTAGAGATTCTGTGCCCCCTGACAACAGCTAAACAGAAGCTTTAATACAATGAATATCCCCGGTATTTTCCAGGGGCCAGTCCAGCTCTCGGCCCCCTGAATTATTTAAGGTGTCTGTCTCTGTGGTTAGCAAACACTTATTGATGTCCCTCTCTGCCACTGCATTTCAGCCACTATTTAAAGCCCAAGATGACGGGTTAAAGTAAAAAAGAAATCGTGCATTTGAATTCTTTTTTTTGTAAATAATGTAGATCATGTTCTCAGCCGGCAGTCAAGAAACTCTTCATCTTGTCATGTCACATACTCTCTTTGATGGGTCGAGTGAGCCATCAGTTTGACTACTTCGGCACAAATGTTCACAAATGATACCACAATGTGATGCACGTTGTTATTTTCTAGCCCAAACTGGGCGAATGTGCCATGCTGTGCACTAGTTTCCCAAACTTTCTTAATTTCCTGTCTTTGATAATTACAAACAGGAGAAGCAGCGGGGTGTAACTGTCGGGCTACTCCAACAGCACCTCAGGAGACGCGGTCATTAGCCGTTTCCAAATACCCCAAACACTTTTTGACAGGTTTGGCATGTTCCCGTAGCCATCTCAACATTTTCCTCGTGGGTAAAAAGCGTGTCCGTGCTCTGTTAACAGGAATAAATGCAAAGTTTGATAATTGCTGTAATTGCTCTTAATGAGGAGAAATACAGAATTCTCATAAACTAAATAAGACATTTTAATTTGACGTGTGATTGCTCAGAAGGCAGTGCAGCAGCTCGAGTAAAGATGGCTTCAAACGTACAAACAGTTAGCTGTGTTGCTTTTTAAACAGCTGTCCAAAGCAACTAGGCTCTGTGTGTCGCCTCAACCAAGTGTTCCCAGATAAAACAAATCACAAGTGGTTATTTATTTACTCGTCTGCTTGTTTGGCTTCTCTGATGTTCTCCAGCACTGTGTGGAAGAGGCTGGTGTAAACCGCATGAAAATCAATTTAGGTGGCAGCTGATGTTCAGCAGCTCTGTGAAGAAAATTCCACGTGGATCCTTCCGGAGACGCCACGAACTGTTTTACTGATGCTACTTAGACCATCATGGGTTCTTCACGTTCTGCTGCATCCCAGCAAAGGAAAAAACAAAACAACACCCTTTAGAATAATGCTAATGCAACATTTTCATGGTTAATTATCATCTTTTGATGCATTTTGAAATGGAGGCATCATCACACAACAGGAGTGACAATCCAATTTGGCACAATGACCAATTTCTGTTGGTCAAAACATGATTACAGCTATAAAGTTATTTAGTAATAGTAGGTAATTCCTCTGTGGCCTCGTTATTAATACTCTGAGCTTCTGAGCAATCAAAAGAGCACTCATTATAATTGGCAAAATTGCTAATTTAACAGAATTAGCTGTGAGACTCAGCAAGCTGTCACTTAGCCTGCAGCCATGTTTGGTTTTTACTCTGAAATGCAGTCCATTTGTGCTTGTGTCCAACACCTTAGAGTGAAGAATAAAGAAAAAAAAAATCTGTGTTTTATTCCATTATTATGCCTTTACTGGCTTTCGGTAACAGCAGATTTCGAAAAACAAGGTTGTTGCATAACACCTCTGCTGAGGGCTGGATATGTATAGCCCTCTGTGGCAATGCAATGCAGCCAAGTCTGTCATTGCACAAGGCACGATAACACTTCTTTGTGCAAATTCTGCTTGTCTTCATGCAAAGTGCAAACGCGAGTAACATTCTCGCCTCAAAATAGATGTTACTTTGTGAAAATCCTCAAAACTGACTGCCAGCAAGGCCCACAGAGCTGTTCAGTTATGGAGCTGTGGTATGTCTAACTGCCTTGCAGAAATAATCTCTCCATTACATGTCCTGACTTATGACTCTTAACATGCTCCAAAAGAAAATGTGTCTCTGGCTGCTGTCACGTGCAAACGGTCAACGATGTTAGGGCGAAGGTACATTGTGTTGACTCTCTCTATCACACCGAGGACATGATCTGATCTGAAGATATAAATGATATGCCTATCATGCGAAGGAGAGCAAGTTGTATTATACCACCTGCACATCCCTGGAGAAGCATAATAATCTTTAAAAGCAGAGACAATCCCATTACCTGTCACAGATTTATTCCCCCATAATTGCTGGAGCCTTCCCTTTGGGAAGAATGGGGGTGAAGGACGGCAGACTCACCAATATCAGGCTTATCTTCGGGAAAAATCTAGGGGACATCTATTTTAGTCTTGTCACTCCCGTAGCATGGTTTGGCTGTTCTCAAAACCTTGAAAAAGGATTTTGGTATGAAACAGCGCTGCAACAACACCCATGCATCGAGACCTGATGCTGAAGACCAGCTATTACCCCACCACAGACAGACTCAACTGATCGCTAATATTGATTGTCAATTGTTGATTGCATATATTAAAAGTCTGCATGTGAGCCTAAAACTTAAAAACTTGAGAGCTTAATTCCCTGAACTGTACAAAGCTTACAGCCTTTGTATGTCTGTGTGCAACATCTCAGCAACGTTTTGACAGACTTCGTGGAAATTCGGTAGCAAGTTGGACAACTGGCGAAGTAAAAAGACTTTTTTTTGAACAAAGCATTTGACCTGATTAATCTGTTTGCTGCACATCAATAAGAATCTGTTTTCTTGTAATTTTTGAAATTGAAAATATCTAATATAAATCGATTCTTTCTCATCGGGTTCCAGGTCGTGCTGGAGCATGCTAAGCAAAGTCTCGACTAACCAGATGCGGCTAACCAAGCTAGTCAAAGCAAATCACTTTTGTTCACACTTTTCTGCAGCGGCAAAAGCATCCGCACCTCTGCGAGCTGACCCGAGAGACCCTCTGTCACCGAAGATCACACGGTCCATACAGTTGTTTGTTCTGCTCCTACAGCTCCGTTTGTTCGGCTTTATCTCCAAGCCAACCCAATTACAGAGCATCAAAATACCTCGGGTCTTCGTGTCCACTAAATGGCTCTGAGTTTTTCTTTCTTCCCCTGACAAAACAATAAACAAGCCATGAATCAACAGAAGCAAAAAGGTACCGCGAGCTGCTGAAAGCTGAACACAATCACCCAAAGCCTCCAGTCCTTGTACACATTATATAGGGCTCTGTCTCTTCACAACAATGCAAATGGATTAAATTAACAAATCAATTGACAGTATTGTAGTAGCATAAATCATTCAGAACCAGCCGGCATAAATCATATTCCAGTTCATTATTGTTCTTTCATGTTGTGACAGTCTGTCTCTCTCTCTCTCTCTTCTCTTGATTGATTCTTTTTTTTTTTTGTATTCTAGAGGAGCCAATTTCTTCCCCATTTAATGCTTTCATCACTGAAGCCCCTCGTCTGTTCAGATGATTTTACCAACGTCAGAGAGATTGTTGCGTCCGGGCGCATGCTTGGATGGGAGGGCTTTGTTTGCTTGCCTGGTATTTGCGGTGCATCGGGGTGCAGGTGGAGTGGTGCGATTCTGTGAATGATGGCAGGCCCCTGTTTTTAATGAAGTGTTTATCTGCTGGAACTGTTTGATGTTCGCCCGTGGAGAGACGGCGACGGCGAGAGAGAGCGAGAACGCCGTCTCGTGACACCTTGTTGTGTCTCATTTGAAATGCGCAGATTTCTGTAAACTTTAAAAGTGCAATAAAAGATGAAAGAGGAATGAGCTCAAATAATTTATAAGATTTAGGGGAATTTGGAGACGTCAACTCTCGGGGTTTCAAATATTGTTTCAGTTTCCTTTGTGCTCTCGCCTGTAAGATCTTTCATCTCTCAGCGTGATGCTTAACTTTTCCTTCAGGAAAGGATGATAGCATTTACGTATCCCTCAGACAAAATCAGGTCACTGCAGCAGCCACAAATATGGCAGTAATAGCATATTTCCAGTCCGCTGATGAAGGACATAATTTACACTGTTTAACACATTTCAAAAATAGAAGTAAACATAATAAACTTGGCTATGCATAATGAGTTTGAGTGTATTTTTTATGTCACGCCTGCAGGAAAGCCTTCACTTTTCTTGATCATTATGAATAAATATTTTTCTCCAACATAAGGTGAACTGTTTAGCAGAGACTGTACTTTAAACTAAACTTTAATGATATTCAGGAGTACGACTGCTATCTGGTGAGGTAAATCTTTAACTGCTGCTGAAACATCTGTTATCTCAAGTGCGTCTGATACAATCAGCTGTTTAACCAAACTTAATCACAGCAGATTATTCCTCATTAACAAGTTGACCAAAGTCATTCCTATAAGTCAGTTTTCCATCATATCTGCTTTGCAAACCTGAAAGAGTTTTTCTACCATCTAAAGGTAACAATGTGTCTTCCATGTACTCAGCAACATTTGCTCACTCACTATTTCCAAGCAGTCGGTGTTAAAGCAATGAAATTATAAAGACACCACGCCTCTTTATGTCCTTGTTCGCTTTTGTGATATGCTAATGTATGCATATCAAGGGTCCATTAGCATCTCTGTCCCATGAGGTATGTCTGCATCCACTGATTGTATTTCTGGGGCCAGAAAATTCATATAGACTAGCTCAATTTTTTTTCTTTTTTTTTTCTCATCTGTTAAATTGTTCCATTAGCCTTCCTCCGAAAAATAATTCTAGGCTTTCCAAATACCAGCCTATTCTCCAGCGATATCAATAATTATTACTAGTTTCCGACAACACAATTACATGTTGGAAAGACGTGCGTCTAAGTGCTCTGTGCTGCAGAATACAGATTGCAAGAGAATCTATTTTGTCTGTGACTTGTGTGTGTGTGTGTCTGTGTGTTAAAAAAAATTAAATTAATAGCATTTATTTTATTTCTGTTTTCAGCAGAAATTCTAACAAGTAGGATTTCCTCAAGCAGAAGTTCATGTGCACGATGACGTCCTCTCAGAAGTTTGCAAATATCTCAAACTTTCACCGAAACCGTGCTGGCTAACATCTCCAAAGCAGATGCTTGTAATAGGTGAAATCCTCTCGAGCAGCTGCATTCAGTGCTGGTTCATTGACCATACAAAGACAAATGACTAACAGCTGTTTGACTAGCTGCACTCACAACTCTAAAGGTGAATTTCCCTGTTTTACTGTATTCCTCTTTATTGCTGTACAGTCTACCATCTAAACCCCGACAACATGCTCACTCATAACATGCAAACCAACAAGATTAACAATATATTATAACATGTGGGGTGTGTGGTCCCATGTGTAATATTATATTTGTGTCAGTCAGCTCCTTTTCTGTGTGGAGTTTTCATGTTCTCCCTTTCCTTAGTTGTTGCCTGTATTCCCAGGCTTCCACAGCCCGGATGCACGCACTGTAAGTTAAACAGCAATTATAGGTAGTTGTGAGAGTGTTGGTTGTCCGTCTCTTCAGTCCTGCGATGACCTGGTGATCAACACAGGGTGTACCATGCCTCCTGATCAATACAAGCTGGGATAGACTCCAGCCCCCCCCCCCAACAACAACTCACTGCAGGATAAAGCGAGCATAGCTAACGGACCAGCGCCTCATCTTGGTGTTTTTACCTCTTGCTGTAATGCACGCACTTTATGGAAGACGGTGCAGTTGTGCACAGCTTTGGAGGTAAGGTCAAGCCAGCTACTTCACATGAGCCTGTGCGCAGGGATGATGGTATGATGAATAAGGAAAAATTGTCAATAAAAGTAAGAGTAAGGAATTATTTACATGTACAGCAACAAAACTATTGACTCATCAATGAACCTCCAACCCTAACCTGTTAATGAGTCAAATATTTAATCAAATAGGAGCTCAAATCAATAGATTCTGATCCTCAACATGAGGACTCATTAATGTGTTCCATCGACATTTACACCGACATGCAAATCTGCATACAAATGACGGGGCATTAACGCTGCTTCGGTCAAGGTCTACCTGCTGGTGTCAGGTGAAATCTTCACATGCAGAGCACTGCACTTTAGAAAACATACAAAGTGAATCAGTACTCCTGCACAAGCTATTCTCATTATGGAGAACAGTTCTTTTAATTTTTTTTTTTTTTTGAGTAATCTCTTAGCTTCATGTAAGCTCTAATTCTATCAATCAGGATAAATATCATCAGTATGAGTGTAGTCTTCTGTGACCTTTTCAGACTGCGTTATGATAGTGAACACAATGAGAAGGTCAGCGTGTGTCCTTTGTTCAGAGGAGAAAGCAGAGCACAGTGTGAGCTGCTCTAATTTAAGATATTAGAGCCAAAGCTGAGGAACACTTCGATGTGGAAAAGCTCACACGAACGAGCACACAGCGGATGTTTGTCCAGCACCGTCACCTATCACATGCCACAGGTGTGAATGATAAAGGTCTAAGGACAGCTGGACTGGATCGGTTGATCTGTGGACAGACTGCAAAAAAACCCCCAAAAATAAACAAAAAAATTTAACATTTCAAGTTTATTGTGAGACTTTATTCTGACTTGGGTTAGAGCAAAGAAGTGGAAAATATTTATGTTTATAATATTTCAATTAAATAGAGAAAACTGCTGTTAAAGAATCAATTCATTAATAGGCTAAAAACTCCAGCCATCCATGCATCCATGCATCAGTGGTGGGGGGCCTGGTGCCTATCCCAGCTGTTGTAGGGTGAGAGGCAGGGGACACGCTGGACATACTGCCAGTCTTTCGCAGGGCTAACACAGAGACAGACAACCCTTCACACTTATATTCACACCTATGGGCAATCACCAGTTAGCCAAACCCCACTAACTGGATGTCTTTGGACTGTGGGAGAACCCACGCAGGCACGAGGAGAACATCCAAACTCCCCACAGAAAGGACGGTGGATTCAAACCCAGGACCTTTTTTGCTGTGAGGCAACAGTGCCAACCACTGCTGAGTGGGTTCCCTCTCAGTAAGCGCCCGGCACCCGTCGGGCGTGACCCGCTCCGGGGACAGTGGCAGGTGGGGAGCTTGACTTGGGCGGTGCACCTGTCAAACTGTAACGTAGGTGTCCTGAGGCGAGCTCAGGGAGGACACAAACCCCCCCCCGTGGAGCAGAAGGGCGAACGCTCGCTTGATCTTGATTAAAAACTTGCTGTTACAGAAATTTTTGTTACTCTCCAACTGAACTCTAACACCAAATTAAAAGCTTTTCCTGCCTTCATAAATATATATTTGCCCACAGCAGCTCAATGCAAGGAACAAACTCAGAGCTCTTACTCACCTGAGCTACTTAATTCTAGTCAGGTAAAGCTGAACTTAAAACAACCCCAGCTTTGACTTTATTAATTAATTTCCTGGGGACTTTTTATTGATTGCAAAACAGTAGACGTATAGAGCTGCTGGTGTATGTTAAGGCTAAATATAATACAAGAGAAGAAGAGCCTTAGGCTGCTGAAATTAATTTCAACTTGTTTGTCTATCACTGATAGAAACAAACAAGCTGGTTTAGCAGTTTATATGAGTTTGATCATATAATAATACACAAAGGAAAGACTGTATGATGGCTATTGTATATAATGTTTGTTGTAATGAGCTGGGGAGTCCATGCCAAAATGAATTAAAAGAAGTGCATGAAAACTACTCGTCAGGGGACCAGTCGTTCACAAACGCTTACATAATAATGCATACTGACCAATTCAGCGATGACTGAAATATCTCTAAAGGCCAGAATAAAAAGACCCAAATCACCCTAATGGCCCGAGCCTTAAACTCGGGAAATATCTGAAACATAACCTTCAAATAATGCAACGTCGTTTCACAACTGGCGCTCTTCTTCTTTTTCGGACTCCCCGCTTATCACGCCGCGGCGCTTTCTGAAGAAAAAATTGCGATGTTTCGAATCCAGTTAATTAAAAAGCACTAATGGCGAGGCCGATTTATTTCATGTCTTTGTTTTTAGTCGGAGCTGGATGCTGAGAAGGACGGAAGGTTGAAAGGGAATCCTTTACTGTTTCTATTAATAAAATCCTGGAGGAGGGAGGAAGAGCCTAATAAAGAAGGATGCATTTCAGGTGCAAGTACTTTTCCTGATCTTCAGGAGGAGAATAATGAGTTTCTTTGTTTGACGGTTGGTTCACTGTGTGGATGTGTGAGTTCCTTTTGTTCTTTTCCACACATTTAAAGTAACGTGAACTCTTGTTTCTTGAAGGCTGCTGAATTTAGGCATTAGGAAATATGTTTATCTTAAATATGTTAATTATTGCAGCTCAAATTAGCCTAGCTATGCATATTTAATTTACTATGAATATTATGTGATACTATTAGCTCTTTTACTCGGATAAAGCCATCAGCAGTCAACAAACCTCCCCATGAATTCTGTCAGATTCAACTGGTGCAAGCCAGCCAGCATTATAATAACACTGATGACTTATCTTGTCTTGATGGACTCATTACAGTTCAAGGGATAAAACTACTGCAGAGCACTCTCTCTCCTTTCCTTTATATCTGTCAGTCATCTCATCTCTGTCTAACCACGTCGCCTAACTACGCTTACTGCAAGCACTAAATAAATCAAGCAAAATATTTCACAGTTATAAGTGAATTTTACAGCCAGGTGTGACTTCAAACCTAAAAGCTCTACTGAAAGCCATTTTTATGCAGTAAAGAACATAACAATCTAGAGCTAACATTACATTAAAACGCAGTCTATCACCGCCGCCACTTTCACGCCATCTGCAGTGGGACACCATCTGTTGGCCAGTAGTTGCTTTTGTGTGACCTCAGCAGCGAGCGGCGCATCCATTTAAACACTTCACCGTTCACGGCGAGGCAGGGTTTGCATCACCACGTCTTAAACTCGTGCTCTTCTGCAGAAATCACTCTTCACTGGCAAAATGTGGCATTTAGCATATCGTGAACTGTGGACACGCCATTCACAGAAGAAGCAGGATAGCCGCACTGTGGTGGCAGAGTGCTGGCTGGCAGGCCAGAGGTGTGGCTGGAGGTCAAAGGTGACACTGGAGGTCAAAGGTGACACTGAAGCACAATCTATCAAAAACACTTTAACCTGAGTGGGCTTTTAAAACTAAACTACACATTTTAATTCTGCCAGTGCTTTGGTTGATTTCAGGCTAAAATGCTGTTATGTTGCTAAAATGTCAACTTCATAAAGAGAATATTTTTCCAAACGATAACACTGTGGAGCTCTTTGTTGTAGCACATCTTGTACTTGAAGTTGTGATATTTGCACACTGACTGTCTTGTATGTGTAGGTGTTATCGTGACATTTAATGTTTCCAGAACAAAGCACGAGCGGCGATAACAATAGCACTAAAGGGCTCTTTTTTTTGTTGCACATAATGCTGTCTTACTTTTTAATTTTGTAATTAACATACATGAATCTTATCCTGATCTTAATGGAATTGTGTTGGCTTTTAATTAAGGACTATTTTAAAACTGCAATGGGATCCGCTGCTATCACTCCCTGTCTGATAAATGCAAGGGGCAGGGGAAATGAACGTACCCCTCCCTGAATTAAATAGATTCAGAGAGAGGTCTGAAGATGAAATGCTAAAATAATAATAATAAAAGGCTGAACTTTATTACTGTAATGTACTGTATGTCACTGGCTTGACATGCAATGAAAAATAAAATAAAAACCAATAAACATGCTCTTGTCCTTCTAGGATTTTGTCTGATCCCTTCCTCTCATATCTTCTTGCCTCACTTGATGCTCCATCTGTCATGATTGATAGAAATTACACAGTCATAGTAGACAGAGAACAATCCCACCCCACATCCCTAGAAAAGATGATAGCAGGAAAGGTGCTTTTGTCACACAGATTTAAATCAAAGCAGCAGCCCAAGAGTTCCCCTGCTCTGGAAGGTGAAAACAATATCAGAGGTGAATAGTTTCACTTCGAATAATTCTCCAAATGCACATGACATTACACTTTAATGAGGCTCATGTCTATGAATGTAATCTCTGTGATAACTGTGCCGTGCAGGCTATATTAGACGCACTATAATGCATTGGCACTGCGTTGCCGTGGAGGCGGTGCACGTGAGGGACACACTGTGTAATACCATCTCAATGTCATCCCAGAGATTATTGTGAAAAAGCTTTGGAGTTACTGGTGGAGCTGAAAGTGTGAACTAATAATAGCATGAACAAATAATGCCTCATCAACTCCGAGGATGAGAATGAATGATCAAGGGAACCGCCTCTAAGCACAGCTTTAAGAGGGTGGGTGGGGGGAAAGAATCCACCCTCAGATACTCGTTACATTATTAGAGATAATCAGTTTGTGGAGTTCAAAGTATTATTTTGTGAAGAAGCCTTGGCGTTGGCTATTTTTGGTAAGCTCGTGCTCCCTCCACATGCCCCGTCAACTATTATTCAGGTGGTAATTTCATATGATTTTTGCAGAACTTGAAATTGCCTCTGAAGGGAACTTGTTACTTTCAATCAAAGGTGTTTGCATGGGATTAGGGTGCAGGTACAGCCCGCTGGCCAGTGTATGATTGAAGCCACACGTGCACTCAAAGTACGAGGTCTCGTGGCTCAGTTGGATGCTGATCTGCACTCTCAGAGGCTGTTTTTCTCCCCTGTTTTTTCTGTAGCTGTTTTACACTTATTACTTCATACCACTTAAGCAAAACAAATGGACAAAATATGATAGAGTGAATCTTTTAGCCATGCCCAAACTAAACCCAGTCCCGAAGAACTGAATGTTCACGCACAGTGGTAAGACAAGAGTAAACATGGTGTTTACATGTCCTCTGTGCTTCAGCAGACTAACAATCTGTTGCTATCATTGTCAAATTCTAAACATCACATCTGAACAGGAGTGTAAAGGTACACATGCCAACAATCGCGGTGGTGTTAACGAGTTTTCTGTCGCGCTTTTGCCCTTTCACAGGCTGGCCGGCCTCTGCTCAGAGGTGCCCTTGTATTCTGAAGTGCACACAGAACTCAAGGTCTGCTAGTCCTTCCATGCTTTGCTGCTTCCTGCTGCAGGGAATGGGAGATGCTTTATCATGATGATGAAGACCTCTTTGCAGTGGATACTGACGGATCAACACCAAACCAACCCTATTTTTTTCCTTCTGCAATCATCGTGCAAATAATTAGCCTTTGGGCAAATACCGTATGCAATACTATATGTGGGACAAAATATTGATATAATACATCATATTCCTTCCTCCTGCAATGCAATATTCTCACCCTGGTGCTATAGTACTTTTTTATTTTTAAAAATGGAGATACCCCTGACAATTTGACTTTTCAGAGTAAATTGTCCTGCAATATATCAGAATTGCTACATCCTGATACCGTTAGCATCATGGGCCGCATATTGTGGCGATATCCTATTGGGGTCACCGTGGCACGCAAAACAAAATCTAACTTCATGTGTTCCTAAAGGCGATTAAATGGCATTCACATAATACACTGTGAGCAAAAGCTGGTAGCGACTGCAGGGGCTCACTGTATGCGCCACTATAGGGGCACACACACACTTTGTTGTTAATGCAGTGAAGCTGATGTGATTCTAAAGCTCCCAAAAGGAGGAAGTAAACTGAAAACAAAGGACCCGAAGGATTTCGGTGGTGGGTGGTGGTGGTGGTGGTGGTGGGGGCAATGAATCACACGACTGGTCAGTTGCAGTGAGGGTGTGTTGCATACATTTTTCTTTTTTTAGATATATATATATATATGTCTCTACTGAATATACGGTATATGTCTCTCTAGATATATATATATATATATATATATATGTCACCAGTAGGCCGGTTCAGCACTGGCCTCACTCGGTTTTAAGGTGTGAGTTTTGAACATGTCGCCACAGTTTTGCGTAAGTGAAACTGTGTTAGAGCAAAATGATATATTACTATAAAATATTTATATCTGCTTGTGTTCTAGATGTACAAAGATAACACATAACATACACTTGATGCAGCATTTTTATCTGTCCATTTGTCAGTTCTTTTTTAATATTTCCAGCCACAAATCGTGTGATATTCAAGTTTTCTTGTAAGCTAAGAAACTTGAGTTTGTCCTTTTCCAATAGGTTTTCTAGAAAAGGACAATATTCCTCTGATCTGCCTTTAATAATATCCCAAAATGAAACTTATGCTGTATTGTACTGCTATATTGTACTTGTACTTCAAAAGGGGATTGGAAAAACTAATCTCGGCAAACAGTCATAATAATGTTTGCACAATCAGGAACAGAGAGAGGAAGCGAGACAGCGTGCACGCGTGTCTATCTGTCATAACCCGTTCACAGTAGCTTTTTTTTTTTTTTTTTTTGCGTATTGATTTTGTCAATAAATCTCTTCAGTTTGTTTCTTTTCCACTCCCCCGTCGCTGATCGCACTGATATCTCTCTCGCTGCTCCTCTTTAGACCTTCCCAGGCAGCTGGTGCTCTGTTTGCTTTACATTTGTTGTAGCATAATGATCACAGATTTGTATAACATTACAATACGACACTTGTCCATATGCCAGTGATGTAATGCGAAGCAGCTGCATGTCACGATGAAGCATATTCGCTCCCACCATAATTAACCCAAACTGTGGCAGCCATCACTTTTTCAAATGCAGTTTTATCACATCTACTGATTCAGGGTTCATTTACTTAAATCCACGATGGCATAATTAAATCTGTTTGTTTATCAAAGCACTGCGCCGCTCATGCTATTCACACTAGACCTGCTCCAGTAAACACACCTACTATGCATCTTGAGCAGATGCACTTACGTAACTGAATCACAATGTTGCACTTAGATCTTGTGCTCTCAGTAAATGATTCACTCGCATGTTGCCTTGATACTCCCTAAACAATGTGGTGTGTCTAATTACAGCTCAATTATCTGAATTATCAATGTAGAAAATGTGAAAATCTTATGTTGGTTTTAAACGCCCCTCTTGGAGCTTGGCATTTCTGTCACGATCACAGCTTTGTAATTGAATGGGTTTTGTCTGCACATGGATCATTGCTTTCAGCTGATTAAGGAATGATAGGAAAGACTATATAAATCAAAGACAACCAACCCGACTAATTAGCTGTCCTTGCCATTACATCTACTAACAACTGCTGGAGGAGGTTTCTCTTACATAATCAACTTCATTATTGGATTGTTTCGCTGCATCTTGTAATGGATCACATCTGAGAATAAGCCAGCTAAGCAGAGTGGGAGAAAAAGCACATTGTGTCATTAAATTCCCTGTAATGTCATATCTGAGCGGCCTATGAATACAGGAAACCTTGTGGCGCTGCTGCAGGCCAAAACAAACTGAGAGCTTTTTTTAACAATACTTGTTCCCAAGGGCAAAGAGGGCACCGGGTCATTTCAATTACTGAGTCTGGTGAAGCACTTTGATTTGATTATAATTTGTCTTTATATCAATTAACAAACCTTGACAGCAAAATTACATCAAGGTACAAACTAAAAGTATGAAGGACATGCTGTTACTTAATGATTTAATTACAGAATTATACAATGACATGTCATGAATACAAAACAACTCCATTCATCCATGTGAGCGACACTCGTGACTCAGTGCCTGAGCGATAATCCTCTAACTGCAATAAAATCTGTGACAACTGTCTGCATTGAGCAAAGAGTGTGCCCTCAAAAGCTTCACCTTCAGAATGAGACTATTATGTTTCTCCTGATATGGGGCTGATGCTAATCAGTGTGGATTGTATTTTACGCCTCAAGGCAGGAAAATGTGCTGATGAGGACCCCTACAATAAATGAACCATATCATCTAATGGCATCTCGGCCCACCTTGTGACTTACCGGGGGGGGGAACCCCTGCTAAATGTCACGGGCAGGCAGAATGCACATGTGAGATAATTAGTGAGAAGCGAATGAGCCACAGATGGATTGGTCAGTCAAAATTACTTCTGATTGCAAACTCAGAGGCCTCTTGGCCTCACTGTCACAAGTTTCCACAGTGGTTTTTAAGCAAAAAAACATCACTGCTACAATTTAATGACAGAGGAGCTAAACTACCTCTGACCTCAAAGGACTTCAAGAGGGGAAACTTCAGGAAGTCGTGCTGCATATGCTCTGTGCTAGCGGCTGTAAAACTTTAGAGCACGCAGCTCTAAACACAATATGAGTCCTACAAAGCCTCAAGGAAGTCTTCACTGGAGTGGATCGGCAAAAGCAAAGCCGCTCTTTCTTCGATACGGTATTTCAAAATTTGAATCACAGATTGTGAGAGTGACAAACTGATAATTGTCAATGCCCCGTACATAGGTTTAAGCAGCAATTTCCCACTAATTAACCCTCCAGGGTGAATGCAAATTGGCACCTAAAATAAATACATTTTTGACTCCGTTCTTATCAACTTTACCTCTTCATCGTGAGGAATGGCACACCTGACGTGTAAGTAACCTCTGTGAATGTCCAGATGCTGGCTCATTATATCAGAAGAAGGGAATCCATCTGCCTTTCTCTGATGGCTCTCTCGCTCATTCAAACCAGAAGCACTTTTTCTTTGAGACTTTCTTCCATCAGGGAGACCAGCCAACTGGGACAGTTCCCAAATCATTACGGGCATGAAAAAAAGAAATGTACATAGCATTCAGAATAGGACCATAGGGAAGCAGCTATGGTATTAGAGAAAGGAAAACAGTTTCCTGTAAGCAGCAGATTATGAAAACATTAAGCAACAATTACCGTAATGAGAGTTACTGAAGCGGCAAGGTAGCACACAAGCTGTGTGCATCTGGTTGCCGCATCTGGCTGCAGTGGTGGAGCATCCAAAGGGGCAGGGGGAGAGGCGTTCATTTGTTATGGCCACCTCTTCCCTGTGGATGGAGAAACGATGTGTCAGTAATTGTCACGTACTGAAAATGATCTCGTGCCACATGTTGACGCATGCACTGCTGTAGACGCTAAGTGCACTGTCAGAAAATCTGAAGATGTCATTTAGGATAAATCGAGGGAATGGCTTTCATTCGGCAATTTGTCTCCCTCCTTCTGTGCTAAGAAATTAGCACGAGATAGGTGTTGAAATGGATGTGAATTGCGGATAAGACTTTTATTTTTATTTTGGCAAAAGCAGCCACAGAGAACTTTAATGCATTTAAACAATGCGGCAATCTAACTTTGAAGCAGAATGTGTGGAAGCCATGTGGATTGGAAATATGTTATAGAGGAGAAGGTCCGTACAGCTGGTGTTTTATTTATTAATAGACTTGCTTATCACTCCAATCATCATTAGCATTTTTGTGTCTCCCATACATTTGGCCACAGGAGGAGTATAACCACTTAATTTCATTAAGATAATTAAACAATTTTCCCTCTGAAACTGTTGTTCTCCCAGACAGAGACGCTGCATTCTCATCAGTTCCATCACTGGGCTCTTCTGAATGGTCCTGACCCACATTATGGTCCTTGATCCGTAAGTCTGAAATTGCATTCAGCAGTAAGTGCATCACATTTTAGGTCACTGACATTACCAGTAAATATACAGACCATCTGCAGATCCTCTCTAATACAACGGATTGCATGATGAAAGTAATGATCACAATAAACCGACATTTTGTATTTCATTGTTTTGTGTCGCATTCATCCCCCCCTTCCTGGTTTGTCACTGGCAATTTAGCGTACAATACTGAATCCTGCCCTTAGTGCACCCAGCAGCCCATTTAATCAGGGAGCAGGATTAAGGCTGAGCAGCCCTGCACCAGACAAGATGTACAGTAACGTGAGTCTCTACTAGGGACTCAAGATGGATGGGCTGGGCTATAGTCTGGATGGAACGCCTCCATTGGGCTGTTTGGCCTGGTGGAGCCCATCAATCAGAGCAGCACCAGAGGTCTAAACCGAGGCTGTGTAATGATGCGAACAGCATGTGGCCGAGCCATCCCTGGCTGCTCAGGTGTAAGGGTCCGCCCTGTCCAGCA
The DNA here is from genome assembly GCA_024447675.2 of Pterophyllum scalare. NCBI lineage: Eukaryota > Metazoa > Chordata > Actinopteri > Cichliformes > Cichlidae > Pterophyllum > Pterophyllum scalare. Next base: position 28,445 of record JAMQGT020007232.1, on the reverse strand, counting down.
GTCCCCTCAGCTCCTTCGCCACTATCATCCATCAAATACTGGCCATGTTCACACAATGCAACAGATTCCAGTGAGTCTGAAAAGATAACAAAGGTAACTTAGAATCAAGCAGAGCTGTATAAGAAATTTAACCCCTTAGCTTTTTTCTCCCCCCCCTCCAGTGTAGTGGTAACCACCCCCGGCCATTACCCCCTGCACCCTTTTTAGTAGCTTGCTTTGGGAAACTCATTCATGCGAGATTGGGTTGCATGATGCTTGGTAAGCACTGTGTTTGTGTTTCTAGTTTTTCAAATGGAAAGCAGTGCAGTAGTGAGGACGAGACAGATCACTTTTCCTTAATAGCAGTTTTACAGGAAGTTGCCATTAGCCATTTTTATGTGCCCCATACTTAAGGCTGTGTAGATGCTTCAATCTTTCTATAATGTTCATTAAAGGACATATTTTATTGCACATTATGTGCTTTACATCCCTCACACAAACATATTATGCTCCTGGATGAAGGTGGCCTTATGAGTGCCATAAAACAGGCCTCATGAATATGAGCGTAAAAGCTGCTGCTCAGTCTGGACTCAGTGCGAAGGGAAGGTCATTTGGTAGAAAGCATGCGCTGCAAAAATGTATGCTTATAAAAATGTCTCTGGTAGAGTTTCCAAGCTGCTAAAATACATCTGCTGCAGCCTAATGGACTTCTTTTCCTCACTGGATGCTGGGTTGGGTTTCAGTATGCTATGGCCCTGAATTAAAGCAAACCCATTCTTAGCTGAAGGATTTGTTTCATTCTGTCATGAGGTGGGCAACACCTTACCCCCCCAATGGCCCCAAAATTCCATTATGAGACAAATATTGCTATTATTTTTGGTTTCATTGCCATCATAAATTGAGAGAACATGTGGGGTCAGAAAGGTAAATGAGCACCGGCAAGCGGGCTGTGAATCCTGCTTTTGTCTCCTGCTTGTCATTACACAACCGCACGCAGGACCTTCTGGTATTTGTATTTCCATGAACGCGATATCGACGGACGCTAAATCAGCTAAGCATTTTCCATTTTTCTTAAGTAATCATTGCTGAATGATTTTCCAAGAAGGCAGTGTGTGTGAATTGCTGATAATTGCTTTATGTTCTGTACTGATGATTAGTAAGGCATGCAGGCATAGCAATTCCTGATTAAAACCTCAAATTGGATTTCAAAACTAGGATCTGAGGTGTGAGGAGGGCCTTAATACAATGCATTAATATGGATTTTAAATTCTGTTCTTTCTCCTGAATTTTAGCAAATCATTAAGAAGCATGCATTTAAAGGGTTTATTAATTTGATATTGATTGTTTCATTTACATGAGGAGGGATTTCACACTTTTCTAAAATTGAATCAGTAATATCCCCTCAAATCCGCATAAGCCTATAAACCCCAGAGAAAGAATATTTCCTGGTATACTTGTAGCACCTCCACAGCCACGTTTTTTTTTTTCTATGTCACATCTTGTTAATCTCATCCATATTTGGGCATCTAATCAGTGAGACCTTTCTGAGTGAACTTCATAATTAAAGAATGTATTATTATTATGACTTTAATTACACAACGATGTAACTTTGTCTTAATTAAAAACACCCTTCCCCAATGGGAGCCTGGTTTGACTGGCTTTTGTGGGCCAGGGTGCAAAAGCAATTTCTTACCCTGCATGAGCACAATTATCACAAAGTTCACCTGAAGAACTCCGTGACCTTGAGATAAGTGAATGACAATGGTGGTCAAGTCTTTCTACCTATCAAAGCATGCAAATTGCAAAATTTTATGCTCCGTTACTGCTTGTAGTCTCCTCGCAGCGTTTCACATTTCCTACACTGTATCCACAAGAAAAAAAGAGCTCATGGCTGCTGTGATCAGGGGGTTAACAGCAGCTTTTCATAAAGGGTGCTGAGGGTGAACGTCCTTTTTGGAAAGAGAGGGGCAATGTCTAGCGATTATTAAGATGTGTTGCCAAGACATAATGGGGTTCCAGCACATTACAGACACCTCTCCATGTCATTGGGTTTTGTCAGGCATAAAAACAGTCATTTTACTAATATGAACAAACCATTCTTCATTGCCATGGTAATGATTGGGAAACTGAGTGCAGTCCAGTCAAGTCATTACTGTGTCACGGATGACCAGTCTCATTTGCTGTAACACCATAGATGGCACTGTTGCACCGCTGACAGGCTGACTGACAGCACGTTGATGCAGCAGTCAGTGAGCCCAGATTGCTGCTGTCACTCCAAATCCGTGCATGCACCAAAAAGCTGTTAACTACCAATACTGCAAGGCTCCTTCTTAAAAAGAAAACAACTGATTTGGTTTTGAGTAGCAGATCAGAAGCGTGCACTTTTGTAGCGGATTCACATAGTGAAAGAACACGTGGCGTTTTAATAGGATGTAATGATAAGGCACGCATTTGGCCGATGTGGAGGCTAAAATATTAATTTCCTGTGAAGCTTCAGGTGCTTGTTTGCTGTGAATTATTCACGGGAATATGATTTGTCGTTCACCTTGACAAGCCCATTTTCTGCCCTGTCATTCCATCTTTGTGAGTTTAGCATTGCTATATGAATTCCTTCATTATAGCGTTTATGGTCAATTCAGCCTCTTTTCTGGGATTTAAATTGCAACATGTACAAATTTCCTTGATTTAAAAAAAAAAAAAAAAGAAATGTAATGAAAAAATTTCTCTATCCTCTCATCAAAGATGATTTCATCATATTTTTTTTTCCAGGACCAAAAAAAAAAAAGACACATTAAGAACATATTATATTAAGCTCCAGTATTTTTCCATGATTTTTTAAAAAATATATGAAAGCTTGCGGGTACTTCCATTATATGAGAACCATCAGTTTGGATCTGTCCAATAGCTAATGCATGTGAACAAGGTTTTGAGCCCTAATTAATAAATATCCAGTGTCCTTTGGAGATGTTTTGAGCTGAATTTCTAAAAGATATAGTGCACTTCAATGAGCTATTAAATGAGGCAAGCAACCTGTACGTGGCAGGCCACACAGGCCTTCGCCGGGGCTGTGTGGCCTGTCTGGTGGCTCTCCAATTTAACGAAGTGATGTTTTAATGAGGCTGGATCCAAGGGACGCCAGCGCTGTTCCCATTCAAGGTCCCTGCTGAAAAAAAAAAAAGAAGTATCAAGAACACCTGGCACTGAATACATGAATGCCATAACAGCATACCGCTGTCGCTCACAGACACGATCCCTGTGCTATCCGCATCAGCGTGTTGCTTTTACATCACATATTAAATGTGATATTGAGCTGAATCATTATCTACAATGAGGGTAACACTGGACTTTCAAAACAGAAAAGGAATTTTAAATTGAATACTGACGTAATGACATTCAGAATTAGGCAATGAAAACATCGAGCTGCCATCAATTGCAGTCTGATTGATAAGGATTACCTCTACACCGCCGCCGTAACAAGCATATCAAGAGACTTGGCTCCAGTGCTTTAGAGTATCTCCACTCTGATGTGCACGATCACACAGAAGTGTGATGTGTTCAGAAATCAAGGATGCTCGTGCTCATACACAGTGAGACTGGCCTCATTAGGGCCAGAAAGTTCTAGTTTTGAGACTTTATCCATGCCAAGGATACCAAGGGTGCATGGATCCTTTGCTGAATCACATTTGTTGGGGCAAAACACCCCCCCCCTACAAACATCAGTGTTACTTTGATATGATTAGGATACTGATTCCAGCTACCATTATAAAGATCTAATCATCTACTAGAGAGGAGACGGGCATCTTTGGCTGAAAGACAAAAGATGCCCATCTTAAGCTCCATCAATTTTATGTTTTTTTGATTGTGTAGGGTTAGCATTATTGCCTCACGGCATGAAGGTCCCAGGTTGTGTGTGCAGGGTCTGGGTACTCAGGCTTCAAGTCAATTGGTGAGTCAAAATTAGCCATAAGTGTGAATGTGAGTGTGAATGAATCCTGCCTCTTGCCCTGTGACAGCTGCAGTAGGCTCCACACCCACCCCTTACCCTGAATTGGATAAGCAGAAGAAAATGGATGGATGGTTTATTTGCCACGTAGTAAAACTCAACATAATTTTATTTATTTCTTGCCTCCTGTTGCATCCTGCATGTGGCTCCTAGCTTTGATGCACTGTGACAATGATACTGGCTCCCATATTTAGCTGTCTTAATAAAGCACATTACTCCAGACTGTCATGTAGAAAACAGCTTGAAGTGCGTGGCAATGAGAGTGGAGATGATAGCTTTAATAGACTATAGGCTATTACTGAATTATCATTAAAAACACATCACTGAACCAAACTGCCTCCGAGTGACAGGAAGCTGAGCCCTTTCAGCCATACTTCCTATTGTTTATGTTGTGGAGATGCTTTCAACTTTGCAAATATGCAAATTTCTGGCTGTGGTTGTTTATTCTGTTTTCTCTTAAGAGCTTGTTAATTAAGAGAAAACCTGAAGAAAAATGATTGGGCTGCTTACATCTAAGAGCATGTCAAAGCTAACGAGCTCTTTATATTTTACATATGCAAAGATGAATCATTAACATCAGTGCTGTTTTTGGATAGACTCCTTCCGTCACATCCGCAGGTACTGTAAAAGTTTTTATTTCCTAATCAAAATAAAATGAGCTTGACATGCCTCCTCATTTTGTTAAGTAAAACACAAATATCAATTTGTTCCATAATTATGTTAGAGATTAGCATGAGCAGACCAAAATATAGATGAGAATATAGTAATTAAACATGGAAATATATGATAATAAAACTTAAAAATTGCGAGGTCACAGAAATATCAAACCTTCCTTGTTTAGATGACGAAAACATGCGGGGAATGGATTTTTATTTCTTTCTTTATTTCTGGATGGTCAGAGGATCCTGTTAGTGCCTTCAAAACAGCTGCGAGTGCTTTTAAAAGCCCGTGCATGTTTTTGAAAGATCACTGAAGAACACAGGCGCGTGGTACGAGATGATAACACACCGGATACTTTAACAACAATTCTTCATCTGTATTTTTCACTAACCTCTTGAAACAACACACTAAATTATTTCAGCATGGGATTTTCAGATCTGAATGATGTGTTTTCTTCAAGCTGCTGTGGAAAGACAAAAGGAATATACATACATTTAGCTTAGCGCAACGGAGCAATTGCCCTCTACGCTGACACGTGTGTTTTGCTGTACTTTGCTGTATGTAGGTCACGGCTGATTTCAAGTCTTGGACACGAGGTTAAGTAGCCAGAGGATGTGAGACTCGAGTGAATAATGTGTTTTCCTGGGTGAGTTTCTGACATTCAAATGCCTCTGCAGAGCTCTACAATGTATGTATAGTAAGATTTCTACCACCAGAAAACTCACAAATTGAATGAGTTGGGCATTTTAGCCGTGTGCACCAGAACAGTCATAGACTCAACGAGGTGCTGGAAGCATTTCTCAGAAATTTTGGTGCAACGCATGCCAAAGGTGCTCTGCTGGATTCGGATGTGCTAACCATAGAGGCCATTCAGGTGCAGGGGAGTCACTGCCACGTTCGAGAAAGCAGTTCGAGATGATATGAGCTTTGTGGCATGGCGAGTTATCCTGCTGGAAGCAGCCATCACAAGATGGACATGGTCAGCAGCAGTAATCAGGCAGCCTGTAGCGTGTTCAGATGGTACTAGGGTCTCAGAAAATATCCTCTCACGCCATTACACCACCACCTACAGCCCGAACCCTTGATACGAGGTAGGATGGATCCATGCTTTCATGTCTGGCACTACCTTCTGAAAGTTGCAGCTGGAGTCAAAATTGCATCAGATTCATCAGATTTCAGCTTGCAACAAAAAAAGGAGGGGGGGGGGCACGCCAAAAATGCAGACGCCTTTTTGCTTTTCCAATTAGTATGCCACACCTTTCCCTTCACCGGAACGAAATGTTACCACTGACTAATTAATGTTCCCAAAATCTCCCTGATATGCACACATACACACAAACAAATTTTCTTTATTTTTATACGGTTTTCAAAAAGGTTTTGTTTGCGGTGTTTGAAGCCTTTTATCTGTAAAGAATATGGATAATGGAAGTATGGTATAATCTTTTTAATTTGTTTTATTTCCCCGTGTTGAGAGAGATATTTTTATAAGGCGGAGGTATTTTCATGATACATAATTGAAAACTGTGACAAAGACAGTCTCTTATTTTTCCATCCTTTCAGCCTGGCAGACAAAAGTCTGACAGGCTGATGAAATGGAGAGATGGACTTCTTCTCTTCTTCTCAGATTTAGTGATGCTCTTTAATGTCAACAATGGATTACAAAGCCTTATGAAATGTCGCTGGTCATTTCAGTGCAAAACAGAAATAATCAATTGTATTCGTTTCTTTTCATTAATTTGGGGAGAATTCAAATGTCTTTCTCTAAACAGAAGTTAATCAAATATAGTGGGATTGAGAATATCAATCATCTGGTCTCTTCGAGGGTCCGTGTTGACTGCCAGAGCACATGTCGTCATTCATTTTGAGCCAATTCACTTGATGAATAAACAGCTCGGCCGAGTGTTTGGCACCCGTTTTACATTTACATAAATCTAATTTCAGCAGGTGAAATATTCAAAGATCACCTTTACCCCAAGACAGCTTTCACTCCGGATGACACAGCCATCTCCAAAGAATACTTACGAAAGCAAGCTAAAGGGGACCGGCGAGCTTTGTTAGACTGCTCTGTGTTAATTGCGTGTATGTTAAAATCTATAATGACAAGGTCTGGGACAAATTTAAGATCTTACACAGTGATTAACATCATTTCCTTATGACAAGAGTTAATTTCCATGTCATTTTTTGAGACAGTGTTGTGATTGCATGTATTTGTCACATTGCTACAAATGAACTGCATATGCAGTTTGTTTTCGAGACTCTTATTAACAGAGTTTCAGACTGAAGGGTGATTATGTTTTTTTGCTTAATGTTATTGTTTTTAGGCTTCCGTGGGCCTACAGACCTCATTTCTTAAAATGGGTTGAAACTTTCTGGAATTTTTTCTATTTCAAATCAAAGTGTGATCTTTGTTAAATATGTTACCACTGATACTGGTAGACCTGTAGGAAGATTATCAGACAGCTTTCGATGTGTGAATAACAGAGTTAAGTGCTGTAAAGAGATTGAAGGCTATCTTGAAGTTAAGAGGAGAAAATGAAAAACAATAGAAAGCAATCGAGAGAGAGTCACACCTGATTTGGAGTGGAAGCTTAGGAGTATTCTGTTCGCAGGAATGAGAGAACTCATGAAGGCAAGCACATGGCTGTATTAGGTGGTAAAAAATGATACCTACTTTATTTTTACTGTATCACTATGGGCATTATGGACACCAGCTGCTTCAAAAATGAATACAGGTGTGTGTGTGGGTGGATGCAGGGGGCGGGGGGGGCAAAGCTATAGGTCTGAAGTTCAGACTGAAACAATCAAAGGAAGACTACAGAAAAGAGTGCAGTTAGATGGATCCTTTTCTTCTGTTCTTACACTTGAGATTGATCTAAAAAGACAGGGAGCTTAGCGATGTGATATTGAATGGTTGTGCATGGTTTTTAGATATTGTTCCAACAAAAGGACTGTTTTAGCAACACACGCCGTAATGCTTCCTTGCAACATAAAGCACATCCAGAGGCTTTTTAATGAGGTACCTGTCAGATGATCAAAACCCGTTCCACCAGGCAATTTCGCATGCTGTCTTCAAGATAACTGATCTTCTTTTTAGTGCAACTGTTGGGCTGCTATTAATTTTAACTTTACTGAACGTACTTACATCAGTGAATATTTACATGCTATGATAACAGTCGCAAGCCATGAAATGTTGACAGTGACAAAATGACTTTCCGGAATGACTGATACGGTAATCCTAGGACGCCATCACCCTTAATTAACACAATGCGATCTGCTTTCTGATGGGGTTCGGATCATGTGGAATATTGTAAATCTTCACTTTGTGCATTAACTCTACTGGAACTCTGTATTCACCTCAGGTTCTTTTTATTACATGGCTGATTGACCATGACGGATCCTCTAGCGCTTAGATTATTTTGCTATGAGATGAAGCTGACATTTGCAATAGGTTCCCACAGAGATTTTCAACTTTAGCATTGCTGCTTCTGATAAATGAAAAGAAATGTCCTCAATCTCAAATGCCCACCTCAGAGCCCTAACGTGGTCAGTTTTGTAGATTGCATGCAAGTCTGCACTTTGAGATTGGGTGCTTTTATATTTAGTGTTTGTTTTGAGGGAGTGAGTGGCTGTGAGGCACAAACTGGTTGCAAACTTGACTGAGACTCAAATTGTCATTTTGAAAGTGACAAGGTGCTGATTTGCCCGCCTGGCACTGAGCGATTGGACATCACTGTTGACAAATGGGCAGTGGAACAAAACTGGCAGGATGCAAGGGAAGACAAAATGCCTTCAGCCAGAGTTTTTTCTCCTATCTGTTATCACAGCTGGACAACAGCTAGTTAAAATTCCTGAATTTACTGAGTATAATCGTTTTGCCACCAACTGTTTCTGTGTCAACCACACTTCTAGCTAATATTTACATACTGTATTGTTACTGGATATTCACACTGTGGTCTTGTCAGATATTCACATGACGTTTATAGAAACTGGGGGTCCAAATAGATTTAATAATGGATTTTCTGTTTTCCAGATTAAAGTCTACAGGATTCATTGATGACAATTATTTATTTTATGTTTTTCTTTTATATCGGCAGCTGCAGCAGCTGTTTTGCATGGTAAAATGAAGAGCAGATTTATACTGTTCAGCCGCAACATTAAAGCCCTCTCTAATATTGTGTATGTCCTCCTTATGTGGCAAAAATAGCTCTGGCCATTTGGTGCATGGACCTCAGGTGTTGCACTGTAGCAACTAGCACTAAGATGTGGAATCGTTTATGTCCTGTGGGCTTTGGTGTGGGTCCTCTTCAGTGTGGGATATGGAGAGTTTGTAGGCCAATTAAATGCTTTAGGCTTCCTCATCCTATTGCTGAGCAGGTTTTTTTTTTCTTGGGGGGAGGGAATTTAGGTATTTAGGTGGTACATGCCAAAATAACATCCAAATAAATGCCAGGATCAATTTAATTTTTATCAACTAAACATTGCATTGTAATCAAATGATCAATGTTGTTTAACGATACTAACTTAGATATAATTAAGTGGCTTTTCATAACTCTCTGTAGCTGGAATACAGTATAGGACTGAATATAGGACTGCCAAACAAGCTGAAATGTTGTCTGTGGGTGTGTAGAGCGTTCAGTCTGAGGAAAGGAGGGCAGGCCTGAGTGGGTCAGTGGATGCCAATATAAGACAGTGGTAAAGGGATTACAGAGGAAGTGATGAGATGTAGATTGCAGTCATTTCTGCAGCATTGCTCTAATACAAATTGGAAAGAGCAGTGCATTGGCTTTCTGGTTGCACTGTGTAATACATGAAAAATCAATTCAACAATTACCATTTCTTAAAATGAGTCAGAGTGGGCCATGTTCTGCACCTCCTTTCCCAAAGCTGCTGTACAGGGCTGCGGTCACAAGGTGGTTGGTGGCTGTCGTGGTGGCAACCCCCAAACCAGACGGTGGACACCAGAGAAGTCTAGCTGTCAGGCTAAAGAAGGAGTGCTGCTGAGCTTGGATGGCTTGTGGGTCTCCAGAGACAGCTGACAGGTACTGGCAGGCCAAGCAAAGGGCAGCACTGTTTTGTGTTTTTTGGTTTTGTTGACGTCATGATATCGTCATTCCCTTCGTCTGCTTCTGGTTTAGATTTTTAGTTTGTAGGTTTTGTAATACTGAGTTTCGTATCTCTAGTTTCTGGTTGAGTTTTTTGTTATTGTCTCAGAACGTCTTAGTTTAGTTCTTTAGTCCTTGGTTACCATTTATTGCTTTCCCTGAGTCCCTGCCTAATCTAGTTGCCAAGTTTACATTTGTGTCATGTCTACTCACTTCCTGTTTTGTTTCGTCTGTCTGTTCTTTAGTGCATTATGTTCAGCTTTGCTTCCCTGGTCTCGTTAGCTTGATTCAGTTCACCTGTTCTCCCCAGTTGTGTTCGGTTTTCCCTAATCACCCTGTGAGTACTTAAGCCCTTTGTTTTCCTCAGTTCATTGTCATGTTGTTTCTCATAGTAGTGAGTTTGCCTGTTGTGTTCCAGTTTGTTTGTGTAGCTAAGTTCAGTTTCTACTACTGTTTATTTCCTGCCTCTTGTCAGCAATAAAACCTGCAATTCAAGTCCACGTCCAACTCTGAGTTCTGCATTTTTGGGTCCACATGCCTGCCTCACTACCGTATCATGACAGTAGGTGTTATAGAACAAACATGTTTCAGTCAGCTGAAAAGTAAAAAAAAAACACTAAAATTTAGGCTGTACCTCAGAGCAGTTATAGCCATCCAGCATGTTTCTACTACTGTTTGGACCGGATCCCGTTTTTTTCCCTTATCTGTGAAAGGCTGTCCGTCTACTGTTAACCTCAGCGGTGAGAAGCATCCACCTTTACTCTTCACTGTTGCACTATCCAGTACAGGCAAAAAAGGCCAAAAAAACTTGTTAAAAGTGGAGACTTCAAACTACACGCTAGTTTTTAAATTGTTTTGATAGAAAAAGTAAAACCAGAGTTCTCAATAACTTATGCCATGCTTTTTCCTGTATATTGTCATCACATGACACACGTTTGGTGCAGGAAGAAATGGTGGAAACGGGCATTTGTTTGCCGAGGAAGAGGTGAAAGTTGTGGGAGTGACAGGGCGAAAGAGACAGAGCGATATTGATGGTGAGTTTTGAAACTTGAGATTTTAGTGCAGGGGTGGCCAACTCCAGGCCTCGAGAGCCGGTGTCCTGCAGGTTTTAGATGTTTCTGATCCAACACACCTGAATCACATATAGAAGTCATTAGCAGGACTCTGGAGAACTTGACTGCATACTGAGGAGGTAATTCAGCCATTTGATTCAGGTGTGTTGGATCAGGAACACATCTAAAACCTGCAGGACACTGGCTCTCGAGGCCTGGAGTTGGCCACCCCTGTTTTAGTGTGTCTGGAGTGTAAAGTTAGTGCGTTGTGTAGACATGGACGAGGCAGATACTGGCCAAAAAGCCACCTGTCATGATCCTGGGTTCATGGACCCAGCGTTTTTGTTTAAACTTAGTTTTTGAATTGTGTTACCTTTTCAGTGTTTCTTTTATTTGTTTTGATTTCTAGGTCCCCAGTATTTCCTGATGTCTAGCGTCTAGTCTGTCTTACTTCCTGTTTTATTTTGATGGTCTTCTATTCCCCATATGTTGTCTGCTTTACTTCCTTTACATCATTGGTATCATTGTGTTCACATGTGTTCCCAGCTGTCTCCCCTCCCCTCATCAGCCCTCACGTATTTAAGCCCTGTCTTTGTTTCCCCTGCTGTGTGCTCTTATGATTGTCTTTGTTCACTGCTATAGTTTTGTTCAGTTCATGCTCAAGTTAATAGTTTCAAGCAAATAAAGTGGAAATTTGAATTGTCTGAGTCCTGCATTGGGGTCCTCTGCCACCGCTACTACATGACACCACCAAAGGCAGACTCAAATGTAAATGTCTCCAGGTGTACAGTAGGAGTAACGCACATGAAAGCATCAGGCCTGTGATTGGTCCCTCTGTCTTGCAGTATTTTTTTTTTAAGGTTTTTGCCTGAGGCATTGCCTTTATTTTAATGTTAAATTAACATAGTTTTATGTATGGGAGGAGACCCCGGGGCAGACCCAGGACCTACTGGAAAGATTATATCTCTCAGCTGGACTGGGAACGCCTTGGGGTCCCAGCAGGTGGGCTTCTCTGCTTAGGCTGCTGCCCCCCTGACCTAACCCCCGGATAAGTGGAAGAAAATGGATGGAGATATCTCTGCTAACACAAAGAGACAGACAACCATTCACACCTATGGGCAATTTACAATCAACAATTAACCTAATCCCAGTAACTGCATGTCTTTGGATTGTGGGAGAAAACCCAGACAAACACAAACTCATGCAAACTCCACACAGAAAGGCCTGGGCCAAGGTGGATGCGAACCCAGACCTAGCTGTGAGGCAACAGTGCTAACCAGCACGTGAGTGGCTGGCTGGTTGCTTGGATGTATGTATGTTTGTAACTTTCTTGTTTGCTAAATTTGTACATAAGTTTTTGAAACTTCCAACCTACATTTGTATCTTAATATATAAATAGTTAAACATGTTTGTGGTTTTCACAGTAAAGAAAATCAACTTTATTCTACTCAGATTTTATTCTTCTGATTTTTAAAGGGGAGCAATGACCAATTTAGGTATTTCAGCAAAGGAATTGGTTTTATTCTTCATAAGGACCTCTTAACTCTATCCGGTTAAACTTTGTTAAACTAAACTTTGTTAAATGGTACCAAGAATCTTGTCCCTTGTCTTCGGATGGAGAGTAGTAGGTCAAAATAATTAGTTCAGCCTGAAAAAAAATTAAACAGAAGGCCACTGACAGCATCAGTGACAATTGGAGCCATCCTGATTTTGAATTAATTCATGATGTGCCTCCAAATAGACTCCAGTAGAGTTGGTCCCTTCCTCCTGGTACTTCACCCTGCAGGGCATCTGATGCCGATGATGACTCTGCCCTCCACAGTTGGCACTGATGTCTTTGCTTGTAGATCAGAATCCCCTGAAACATCAGGACAGCAGCTTTTGAGTTTTATTATAACAGATGGTTGATGCTCATAAACTACCACACTGTAGCAGTACTTACGACTTGTGAAAACCTGGATTAATTAACGGTGATTCTTATTAGTGTGACTTGCCACTGACTGTGTCTTGGTAACGTGAAGTTGTATTTAATTTAAATTCCAACTCTAACAGAGTTGGAATTGTTGCTAAAAGTTAAAGATGTGCACCTCTGGCTCAATAAGTGTAGTGCCAACTTTGTCCTGTGTGCACAAAAAAAGGGGAAAAAGCATCAATGCATGCAATAGTTCTTTTGTTTTTTAAGTCAAAGTGCATCATTGCAGCTTCCATGAGTTTGGGCAGAGACCAGCTGAAATCAGGTGTGGCAGACCACTTTTTTCCCCCCATGTGATCAGTTTTCAAAGTTTTAATCATGGATATGTGACCCTTCAAATGACAAATCCCGTGACGTCCTTTGAGATATATTGACTCGTCAAAATGTAATTTAAGATATCTTGAATTATTATTCTTACTAGTCAGAATGTAGATGCAGATATCTTAAATTACCATTCTGGATAGTCAAAATGTAGTTTTGTCTTGTCAAAATGCATTTTTGGATCTCTAAAACGTAGTTACGGATAATCAGACGAAACAGATTTTATGTTCAAACGGCCTGCCATGTGTAACTAAACTCGCATACATTGTGAGAATGTAATCAAACTGCTATCAGAGGGAAAGTGTGATTTTTAGGACTCTCTGAGCCTAACATTAGCATGCATAATGTTAGCTTACACCCAGCCGTTGTTGTTTAGCCGGCGTGTGCCAACTTTCCAAAAGGTGAGGGTCCCATGTCTAATCTGCTGACAATAAGTAATTGCTAAAATATCCCGAATAAATAAACATGTTTATGCATGTCTTCATGTGTTAGAGCCCTGAGGTCAGTTCAGGAGATGAGCCTTGAGGTGAGGAGGAAGAGGATGACATTTTATTAAGACGCACGTGTTGTCCCTTTAGCATTTTCGCTTGTTTTGTGAAGGGGACCCCTTCTCCCACAATAAAACAGAGGTGTGATCCTTCATGTGCTGAATCTGAAGGTACAGACATGAATTTAAATGTCCCTCCACAGCAAGCTAAGCCTAGGACTTCTCTGCCTTTGGCATACTACTGTACATGCTTCAGGGTGAAATCTACCCCTTAACCTGACGTGCACAGCCCCCCTTTTTTGCCCCCTTTCTGAATATGTATTTTTGTGTAAAATGAGCGTGATGGGTGATTACCAACCCACCATGCTTATCCTATATGTATGTGTGTATGTGTTAGATGGTAACCAACTCTTTGTGCTTGCCATATGTATGTATGTGTGTGTGTGTATATATATATGCATGTATGTGTATATATTTGTGTATATTTGTATACATACATATTTTTAATTGATTAATTCTAAGGTTATGCAAATGTATTTGAAGTTGTTTTTTTACACACAAATCTATGTATCTTTATGAGTCCAATATCCTTTTTTTCTTTTAAGTAATCTCAAAAAACTACTGACTGTACCTTTAAGGCTCTGGCTGTTGTCGTGCTGTCTCCAGCATGGCATGGATGTTGGGGACGGACCATCTGGACTGGCAGAGCAGGGCTGGGGTCTGGATGGTGTGGCCCTGTTTCTGAGGGATCACAGTCCTCAGTCTGCCCAGGAAGGTCTGTGTCTGTGCGCTGGAGATGAGAGTCTGGCCTCTCCTGGTAAAGAGAGAGCTGGGTGTGAAAGCAAAGTTGTAAATCAATGTTCCTAACCTCGCCTATAGCTATGAGCTCTGAGTAGTGACCTAAAGAATGAGACTGTGGATACAAGCGGTGGAAATGAACTTCCTCTGGTGGTTTGTGCATGTGACTAGGATGCCTCGTGGACGTCTCCTAGGTCAAGTGTTGAGGGCATGTTCTACCGGGATAAGGACCTGGGACAGACCAAGGACATGCTGGAGAGACTATGTCCCTTGTCTGGCTTAGACTGCTGATAAACCTGATCAGCAGAAGAAAATGGATGTATGGCATTTCTTAAAAGGCTGTATAGCTATCCTGCACTTTCCTGTTTCTGGTCATGTTAAGCCTGCATGTATCTCTACAAATATTTTTCAACAAATGAAGGCTGAATGAGGCTGGTAGGCCCACCAGACATGACTTTGGCAGACACTGTTTTCTATCACAGCATCCTGTTGAGAGCTAATGCATTATTCAGTCCCTGTAGTGCAAGGCAGAATCAGAGTAGAACAGCCATTCACACTCATTCGCCAAAGGTCTGATCAGATCCTGGATCCTACCCTGAATTTTCAAAACAAATTCTTCAGACAGAACATGACTAGGTACCCCTCACTGGATATATATTTTGAAGGCTCATCTTCAGTGGTAATGCATCCCAGTGTACGTCTGTCTGCCTCTACTCTTGCAAGAGAACAATCTCTTGGAAAAGAAAGGAGAAAGCATGTTATATTTGAGTTGCCTCTGAGTCAAAACCAATCTTAGCTACTTGTTATTGATTTAAATGTAAAAATACCAGGGGAAACAGTATTAGTATTAGCACTGGTATTTGTTATTGGTGTAGCGAAAGGAGAATAACACACATGCACAGAGGACAAGTGATGAAATAAATTTTAAATGCATTCCTGGCTGTGAAAATCCTTGTTGTCTTGTCAACAGATAATAAGCCCCTGTACCCCCTGCTTTAAATCTAGTGACATTAGGTGGTTCTGACCCGTAGCAGCTCACCTTAAACTTTCGAGCGTGTGGTGGCGTAACCGCTCACACCTCCCATTAGGTGAGAGGTGAGGAACCAATTACCTGGAGATATGTCTCGGGGCCAGAAATATCATTGTCAGCTTGTCACAATGTGAGAAATGGGGTGGGGAAAAAAGAGAACAGTGACAAATCGCAAGGTAACATGACAGATTGTGTTATCTTGTATTTCCTCTCCAGAGTTGACGAGATCTTTGCTTGGGCCCATAAGCAAAGTACATGAGCATCAGCAGTACAGCACTGCTACCTTTTAAAAATCTTGTTGATTAGTGAGCATATGTTACATTTCAGTGAGGAAAGTCGGCTTACTAGAAATTAAGCCAAGAAAGTAGGCACAAAGTAGATGGGTGCTTGGTGACACCACGCTGTGATGGGTGGTGCTACAACACATTGTTGTCGCAGTTTGGCTGTATGGTGGAAGGGTAGGGCCCAAATGCTTTATTTGCTGGAGGCTCACAGGAGATAATAAACAAAACCAACAAAATCTCAACCAAGGCTGAAAAACATCAAAAACAAGGCCGGGAGAACTAGGAAACGCTAAACTGGGAAACACCCAGCAGGAAAGGGAAAACACTGACACAACAATGAGCTGAAGAAACTGAGGGCTTAAATACACATCAGGTAATTAGGGCAAGTGGAAACAGCAGGGATCAGCAGGTGAACCAAATGAAACGAATAACACATAGGAAGTAAAACTAAACGCAAAGCACGGGGAGCACAAGACTGTCAAAATAAAACAGGAAGTGACTAAACAAGGTATACGCAGACTTGTCACAGGGGGGCTGGCACACAGGAAACTAAACAGGGACCACGGCACAGGGAAACAGACAGAGAGAGACACAGACATGGGACAGAAACGCAGACTAGACAACACTGGGAATAAAACTCAGTACGAAAACACAGGAGGTGGGGGACATGACAAAAGGACAAAACAGACACAAGAACACAGACGCAGGGGAGACATAGGGACAAAGGGAACTAGGAATCAAAATGTAAACCATAATAAACTAGGACATGACAAAACCCAGCAAAAACAGGACTAAACACAAAACGCTGGGCACATGGCCCAGGACCATGACACATTGTGGTCTTTATTAAACCAGCATTTTTTTTACTGCTAGTTGGAAACACTGCTGATAAATTACATTTAAGTTCATGCTAAACCTCCGTGAGCTGTTTACACAAAGTAATTCAGTAATATTCATATTGATTTGGATTTTTTTTTTCATGACCTGACAAATTCTAGTCCTGCCTCTCCTTTTTCTGCTAAGTTTTTGGCATCCAGTGTCTCCTCAGTGCTCCTGCTTGGTTCGGTTCACTCCCTGGAAGCCCTGTTCTGTCCTTGAACTTGAGCATTTGTGATGCGGTCTGGATTTCTCTCCGGTTTGTCGAAAATGCAACTTGAATTTCGTTCTGGGGAGCACAACAAAGTTGTTGTGAGGCAAACCAGGCCAGCAGAGCTACAACTGTGTTGGTGTTGCCAAATATACCGTTTCAGTTTGCTCTGAGCAAGTAAACTATGGCACAGCCCACAGTTCACTCATCTCTTTTCACTCTCTGTGTGTTTATACACCACTACTGTAATTAAAAAACTCTGTCTCTCTCTCCCATAGTGTGGCTTTTGTCCTGTCTACCTCTGCACTTTTCTCCCTCCCCTCACCCCTCCCTGAGCCTGGTTCTGCTGGAGGTTTCTTCCTGTTAAAAGGGAATTTTTCCTCCCCACTGTCGCCATGTGCTCACTCATAGGGGGGTCATTTGGTTGTTGAGGTTTCTTTCTAGTATTGTAGGGTCCCTACCTTGCAATATAAAGCACCTTGAGCCACCTTGAGTTGTTGTGAGCTATATAAATAAAATTGAAATGAATTGAAATTCAGGTTGTTCTCCCTCAGTTTGCAGTAACAGTCTAAAACTGTTGAAACTTTGATGAAAAAAACCCCCCAAAACACATGCTCCCAGTGATGCTCCTGACCGGATGCCTCTTCTATGGGCTCTAATACTGCGGACTCATCTACTGGAAACTGCTGTTTGTTCTGTTGGTCATGGGTAGTGACCCAGCTCTCCTCACGTGTGTAACCTTGTGTAACAGCCCCAGCAGGGCCCCACTGTGATTTTTGCCTTTGTGAATGTTTTGTGTTCAGGTCGCTCTCCTGTCTCAGGTACCACCCATCGCAGCTGACTCCCTTCAGGAATTGAGCAAAGGAGCACTTCAGGTCAGGGAGAGGAGAGTCTCGCTGTCACCATTCCTGATGATGTCTGAGCTGTTTGTTTTTTGGTGAACTGTGAACCCACCTTTGGATAGAAGTGTGTGTTTGATTAACCTTTCTCACTAACTCTTTTTGTGACCAACTTCTACATTTTGGTGTGTGTGTGTGTGTTATTTGTTTTGTGTCTTTTTTTGGGGGGGAGCACCTTATCTGTGTATTTTTTGTTATTAAGACAAGCTCTCACTCACGTGAGTGGGCAGACTTCCAGGGTGAACTTTAAACTTTATAATCAGAGCTCATCTTGTTAGCTGTTTTGTACTTATTTACTTTATTTCTTTTTAAATCAAATTCTTTAATAGTGATGAAACTGAAAACTATAAATGGCTGCAGATGAGAATACACTGAAAAGAACTTTTATTGGATGCTGGTAGCAGTTACCAAGTTGCCATTAAGCGTGATAGCAGGAAATGGGGGAAATTATTAAAGACCAGTATCGAGTCTAATAGGAGAGCAAGGTTTTCTCTTGAGTTTCGCTACTATGCTGTTCAGCTATCGTGCACAGAGGAATTCAGTGGCAGAAGAGGCTGAGATACCAATTTCCCTGCTGACAGTAGCTTCAGTAGACCGTTATGCAATACAGACACAAGACTTAATACAGTTTGAGTAAGGGATATGGCTCTCACCTTTTCCCTGCCGGAAAAACTTGATCTCTTGCTCTCATATCTCTATCGCTATCATTTTTACTATTACTCTCCAACTTACACCTAACACCCACAGCTAGAAAAAAAAAAAGTTCACAGGTGTGGAAAATGTACAAAATCTACCTGAAGCACATAAATCACGTTTAGGAACAGCGAGCGTAAGAAAAAAAAAAGGACAGAATAGCAAAAATTAATGACAAAATAACTCCTGGATTTCACTGAATAATAGAGAATAGTGACAGATAACCATACAACAGCATCTGAATGTGAACTTATTTTTACACAAGGATGGCAAAGAAAACGGGTCAACGAGACATGGATGTCTGTTTGATAAATCAGTTGCCATGGAGTCTATTAATTCAGCATCCTGCTGAGTCTGATTTATATCAGGTGATTTATTTTGTTCTATTTTATAAAATAGATGTCATACATTTCTGCAAATACACAAGTACAGCAGATATGGCTACTGAAACTACAAAGCAACCCATCCCAGCAGAAGGCTTATGCCATACACCAGGTTACAGTCTCTGTGGCCTCGGTGAATGTTGAAAATGCCTGCAACTCCCGCAGGTCCTTTTTTATTACTGTCAGTGTATTTAAAATGGGCCCTGCAGAAGGGGAAAAAGATGACTTCATGGCGGTGTAACAGTGTGTACAATCAGTGTGAGACGTAAGGATCTACTCAGGTTACCATTTCATTTTCACAGGATATAAACCGATAACAACAGCTGAGACTGACAGTGGGATTTATTCTGACACTGATATATACATCATTCTGTATCAGCTTTCCTTAAAACCGAGCGGATGGATGTGTGTCTGCAGCTGTGCAGAATCCACAAGAGGTGCACTTGTATTCTTCAGGAGAGGGTATTACTCTAAAAGGTGCTGTAGTTCACGTCACTGTGACACATGAGATAGAGCAGAGACAGGTGTGACATTAATGTGTAGTCAGTTGTTCAGTAACAGAACTCCCCTTTGTAATATAATGTTAATGATAAAATTAAAGTCAGAAAATATTGAATCTCTTGTCTTGTATCGATACTGCTATTGTGCTGATGAGACTGAACTGTGCCCCCATTTCTTCACATAACCTAATTGGGTGCCTTTGATTGTGTCCCTGTATTTATCCAAATTATATAAGCAATTGTTTCAAGCCTGGATAAGAATTGTAGGATTCATTTCGAGTATCCTATGTACAGTAACTGCAGCCCCCAACACTCTGAGGATCACCTTCTTCTTCTCCTTATGATTTTATTCTTAAAGCCAACAGATCAGATTTCACTGAGAACCTGCTGGATGCATTTATGCCTGTTAATGGTTAGTGAGAGAGCAAACTCAGCAAGGAGGCACAATTAATCACTTGGAGATGTAAAAATGGATAGGGTGGCTCAGTTTATGGGTTAAAACCTGGTCAGCTGGTGCCTCTCTGTGAGGAAATTGTTCCTGCATGGATTTTCTGTCTTTCTTACTCTTCTTCGTACAGCCAGGTGATTGTAACTGTCCATAGGTGTGGATGTGAGTTGAATAGTTGTGTGTCTTTCTGTGTTAGCCCAGTAGCAGCACACCCTGGAAAGGTTTCCAGTACTCTCACCCAGTGTCGGCTGGGATAGGATCCCTCCCCTCTGTGACCTTAGTCGAATCAAGAAAAATGGATATGTGGATGGATGTAGCAGTGCATCTTGAGACGAGACGATTGGAAATTTGTGCCTCTATTACCCTTTTCTCTCATGACATCTGTGAGCAATGACTTGAATCTTAATTTATGCACAGAATTTGTTATGGTTTTTTTTGTGTTTAATTCACACATTCCAAATATATAGTAAAATATTTATCGGTCATACCTCCATGTTTACTGTAGAGCCCCGTTTAAAAGCCAAAGATGCAGGGAAAAGACCCACTGGGGTTTATGCGAAATATGAAGTCATTAGCTCTAAGACACTGATCCCGAGACACAGGACAAGACAAGTGTACATGTATTAGTTGTGTAATATTTTAGAGGGGACGTGAAGGAGCAGGAGTGCACATCTTGGCATCATATCCCTTCACTTGTATGAACAATTACAGAGCCGAGATATGTAACCAGTGTCACTTGATCACATCCCGCACTTGGCTAATGCAAATGTAGAAGATTTTTTAAACTCTCCCTGATCTCTGTGAAACATTATTCTCTATTAAATCTTTTTAAGTGCACAAAGAATTAAGGAGAGGAATATGCAGAATTTTGAGTCGGATGAATTTAGGCAGCGAAATTTTTCATTAATTTTTTTTTTTCTGTGTGCTTTTACCAAGAACACTAAAGCTACTCATCGTGATTAATATTAACTACAGAGGGGGAGAAACTGCACATTCAAGTAGTCATCTGCATTTGCTAAAAGTGCTGCACTGCGTTAAGTAGCGTCTCCTGCTTTTAAAGCAAGTTGTGCAAGAGCACTTCTCTCCTCTGGCTGTATTAAACGAACAGTCTCTTGGTTGTTGTGGAAAATAATGAGTGCTTTGAGGCAGATGGGTTTTTATCATGCACTAGAAGGCCCGTAGATGTTGCAGAGACTGTCTCTCTATCAGTCTTGGTCAGTGTCCTGTCACAGTGCATTTCTGAGTTTACCAAACTGTCTGCTGGGGGTTTGTCTGGCAGTGCTGACATGGTCTTTGTTCTGTGGACCGCTATATCAAAAAGAGCAGGGGGTAGAGTAATGCAGCTCCCTGAGAGGTAAGCCTTTTAACCTCAGCACAATAAAGTGAGGCATCACAATTCAAAGGGCCGCTCTACAGTCTGTACACAGTAATCTGTTCAGTCATGCGTCACTGTCACCCACATTCTCTATGCCATCACATTCCTGTCTTGTCGTAAATGCTTCAATCACAGCATGTCTCCCCTTGAGGAATGGCACTTTCTTGAACCAAAACGGAGGCCGGGGCAGTTTCACATTCCAGCCAACACCTCATCCATCAGATTGAGCAATAATGGCACCTTCTGTGTCCTTATTAAGAACAGTTTTCATAAGACACCGGGGACATGACTTTGCGAACAACAACAGTGTATCAATCAATACGCATCAGTGCATCTTTAAAATCTTTAAGTGAAAACAGGGCAAGCTGAAAATAGTTTCATGTGAGCTTAGAGGGAAAAAATGTAGCAGAAAGTAGCATCGCGGGTGAATACAAGTTAAATGTAACTTAAAGTAACTTGTTGCTGTGCCATGGTTCAGCTTTATTATAAGGGCTTCTGCTTGGCAGCTTGAATACGTTATCATTCGGCTCCTGTGTCAGACGCAGAGCCGCAGATGAATGGCTTTACATACGCCCAAAGGTCACGTGCTGTGAGAAAACTACACTTTTAAAGGACAAATACAATTATTTGCATAGTTGCACTTAACAAGTATAGGAAAGAGTCTTTATCAATCCTAAGCTGGCAGTAAGAGAAATGCATACAAAGGTTTATTTTTTGGGTTTTTTTTTTTTAAAATTATATCAGCACAATCACATGTTCGGTCTCATTATTTAGAGCACAAAACAAAGGCACCCCCCTCCACACACACACACACACACACTTCACTGCTCAGTGCCAAAAACATAAAACTGAAATATTGTCCTCAGAGAAGAATGGAAGGGCCTGTATCCAACGAGCAGTGTTAGGGGAGAGGCAGACGAGTGTGTGTTTCCTGTTCGCAGCACTACAGATGTCAGAAAATCAGGATGTTGTGTTTTGGGATAATGTGGACACTGTCAAAAAACTTGATTTTTAATTAACAGCATGCATACTGTGCACAGATTTATTGCAATTGTTCATTTTGCATTGCTTATGATGCCTGATATTACAGGAAGCTTGTATGCCTTTACTTCAGCAACAACTGACGTGAGGATATTAAAAAAAAAAAGTTCACTTTGACCCAAGGATGAACTGATTTTGGTGTCAAGGTTACTGTGACCTTGCTCTTTTATTTTTGTTTTACCCATAGCTTAAATGATGCTGTTTAGAATACACTTTCAATAGGATGTCTAACAGGAAAAAAGATGATGTGGTGACATTATACATCCAAAAGGTCAAAGGTCAAAGGTCAACTTCACGTCAACATCTTTATGTTCTGCCAAAGCACTTCTCTGGCCATTACTCAAAGCCATAACTAAAGAGCAGAAGGGGAGATTGTGACCATATTTCATTTTGGGTAGGATCGTGAATTGGGACGCTAATAAAATCCGCCACTAAATCTGCCTGTCATCTGGACAGACGTGAATATAAACTGTGAGTTAAATGGTTGGCAGAGTCATGCAAGCACAAAGTAATAATTCAGGTTTTTACTCAGATTTCACGTAGATCGTGTCTCGTTTTTTTCATACTAAAGTTTTTTTGTATGCGTTTTTTTTTTCAAGTCTTTGCAGTATATACCAGTGTAATGAATCTTACCCTGTTGTGCATTATGCCAACAGACGCTCTGGTCAGGCAGAGGTCTCTACAGAACAAGAGTGGGCGTTCCGGACTCAGGTGGGTGTTTCTTGACTGTTGGACGTGCTTGGTTAACGTTAGGGTGGGGGGGCAAGGTAAGCGCTCTTCATAGACTCCTTATCTGCTTCAGAGGGGTGAGCTGCAAACAAAGAGGCAGTGATCAGTCTCAGATTGGACATGTTCCTCACTGGCACGGCGGCTCCACCGTAAGCGCGCGGCATCGGATACGTCTGATCACACGGTGGCTAAAAATGATGCTTGCATTACACTAAATAGTTAACCCAGTCACTGCACCGCACATGTAGTAATGCCTGCTCTTGTTGTGGAAATCATTTCAAAGTCAGTGGTATGAAAGAACTGAGATACTCTCATATAAATGTAATTTACCTGCTGAACTTGTAAGAGATTAGGGAAAGGTTAGTGTAGCTTGAAATAAGTAGTCGATGTTCTTTCAGAAAATGAGAATGTGTCATGACTTGATGCAGTTACGAGCACAGTTTTATTTTAATTTTTGAGCCTGTTGTTCTTAGCCATCATTTCCCTTCGTTTTTCATTTGCAAGAGTGGTCAGATTAAAGGCCAGGGGTCACCTTGAGTAACAAAACTAGCAGCAAATACACACAATGCCTTACCTCAGATGGCATTTTAATAAGACTTTAAACTATAAAAGCTCTTTCTGCTCGTCGTTATAGCCTTATGTAAAGTTTACTCAGGTCTCGGCAGCCCTGTAATCATAGTCATTCGTAAAATTGTATACAGACCTATACTTTAATAACCAGTGAAGCTTATCTTCACACGCTAATGAATTAATATTTACACAAAACAAATCTCCACGCTGAAGGCTTAAATAAGTGGTTTTCCTGTTTATCACATAACATGAAGCGATGGTTTCCATTAAAAACCTGATAATTAATCCACATAAATAATACAGGCTGTTTCAGGTCAATAATGCATTACCTCAATCACACTTGATAATCATGCATAGTCACAACTTGAGGGCCTATTTCCCTCCCCCGCAGCAGTTAAGTCACTTTTCATTTTCCCCTGGGATTAAGTGGTTGGCAGCTTTATTTACATTAAATATTCTGGACCACTGCAGCACAGCCTTCATAACACACATTTTCCTTCTTTACATGCTTTTGGTCTTTACTGGGTAAACAATGAAGGCTTTACTCCTAAGGCCACCAGGGAAGTCAGACAAAAAAAAAATAAAAAATGTAGTTAATTAAAATAAGTAATCAGCACTTTTTGTTTGGGAAATAAATTATTGTTTGCTTGTTTACACTTCAGGGAGCGCTTTCTTCAAAAGGATAGAGTTCTTTATCTACAGAGAAATCTCAGCTTAAGATCAAGTGGGGGGGGGAGAGAGAGCTCCCTTATTGTGTCTGTAAAGCCAGTTTTGTAATGTGAAAATTTAGTTTGGTGCAGCTGATCCAAAATATTTACCTTCCTGCAAAAAGTTGGGATGCTGTATTAATGGAGCCTATCCCAGCTGTCATAGGGCGAGACGCAGGGTGCAGCCTGTGCAGGTTGCCGACCTGTCACAGGGCCAACGCAGAGCGTCAGACAACCATTCACACCTATGGGCAATTTAGAGTGACCAGTTAACCTAACCCCACTAACTTCATGTCTTTGGACTGCGGGAGGAAGCGGGAGTACCCGGAGAAAGCCCACGCAGATACAGGGAGAGCGTGCAAACTCCACACAGAGGCGCCCGGGCCAAGGTGCATTCGAGCCCAGTCCTTCTAGCTGTGAGGCGGTGCTAACCACCACGCCACCGCGCTGCCCTGATGCCGGTATTGCATTCCAAAAACGGAAGCTGGGGCATGTTCACCACTGTGTTGCATCACCTCTTATTCAAATGTTTCATCAGCTTATATTAACAGATGTCAGTTTTTTTGATAAAGGTAATGCATTAATTGTTTTATATGTGCACACAATCATTAACTGGTTCAAGGGTAGAGTGAAAGTTTTAAAGAGAGACAGCATATGATCTTAGTTGTGTTCCCTTGGACAAAATTTGATTAAAGAGGGTCCCCGTACGCTAATATCCTCTTTGACTGATAGCTTGCACAGCAGACAGCAGCTTAGTAAGCCAAAGCTTCTTATTTTCCTGTGAATTGCTTGCTCCAGAATTGATAACCTGCATTAAAATTCATTAGACTGCTAACAGTATGAAAATTTGCATAAATTAGCTGATTTCTTTTCATTTATGTTTGACCAGCAACGCCTGTTGGAATGCACAGCTTAGCTGAAAACATTTGCATTTGCATCCTGGGATGCACGGCACAAAATATGTGCTGTGGGCTAAGTGCTAGGTATAAATGCTGAACAGCTGTAGATAAGGACCATAGTGCAAGCCATATTTTATAAATACAAAAGGAGAGTATATGTGTAGATTCTTTTTGCATATTTGTCTATGTGTGGGTTGACACCAGTGTTTGAAGATGACAAATTACTTTTCACAGTCTTCTGCTAACTGTTGTGAGTTTAACAATAAAGCAGAGAAGCAGGTCAAAGTAACTGACAGCAGGAACACGTCTTAATTCCAGTGAATCAGCTTTAAAGTAAAGCTCTGCACTCGCGTACGTGGCGAGTTCGGGTGCCGCGTTGATGGACGCTCTTACTCTACGGCTCGATGCACACTGGCATCTGAGAGAAGCAGCAGAGCCGTGGACGATGAGCTGTGCAACAGTTTGGAAAACAAAACATAAATAATAAATCACTTTCAAAAGAAAGATCTTGTGACTTATCTTTTTTTACATTTAAACTCAGCAGCCATGTCTCTGAACTAAAACGATGGAACATAGCTTGTTTCATTTCCTGTTGGCATGATCTCGGGAGCTTGACCCGTCACTGAGCTATTTAAATTTTCACAAGCAATTCAGCTGAAAGGGTTGCTGTGACCTTGTCCGTCCACTTCTGAGGTTCATTTTGTTATAGTGATATTATCATCCTGGTGCTAATATTTATATGAGGTGAGATATGAATCCTCTAATAGTTGCATCTTTCAGAGTGTCCTGTTTAAAAGCCTGATTCCAATCTCAACGCATCAGAGTGAGAAAGGAAGCTCTTCCTTTTAGACCACTGTTTTGAGGTTATCGGTGTAATATCATCGTGATGTTTATGTTTGTTTTCATCTCTGTTAGGGAATGTGACCCAGGCAGCGATGTCGCTGCTTTTATTGAATGACTAAACACAAAAGTCACATCTCTGTGCACGGGAAAATACCAGAGTATACTTAATGTTCAGTTGCCAATACGTATTCTTCCATTTCAGCCCTCAATTGATCTTCCATTTTCCATTATTGCAATAAGAAAGAGCTCCCTCTGCCAAATCGATTTCAAGACATTTAGTGTTCATCTTTCTCGCGGAGGTGGTCTTGTTTAAGTGGTTACATGAAAATGGGCAAAAAGTAGGAGATATTTTCAGAGAGCCAAGTATGTAAGAAGTCCTTAGCTTAGCTCACTTGTACGACATGGCGTGGCAGTTGCACGACGTGTACCTGAGACCACTGGTCACCAGGATGTCACAGAGACATTAAGACATATGATATTAAGAAGCAGTGAAATAATGTCTCCAGTTCGCACCACTGACAGATTACTGACACATACAGCAGTCCAGCGGAGAGAAGCCGCTATAAAAATAACTCAAAACATCCCATGATGCTCCGAGTTTTGTAATGTAGGATTTCTTCTTGATCCCTCTGTGTAACTGTGTATATTACATATATTTATAAACCACTTGTTACTTTACAGTCAGTTTTCCTTATTTTGTGTCCCATTATACAAAATGACCTGCAGCAGTGGGTAGCGGCCGGCGTATTATGCGGTCTGAGTTTGTTTGTGCATCAAATGATCGGTGCAGCTTAATCCGTGCACGCCTGGCCATCTCAAACACACCCACTTCTGTTTCTAGGCATGCCTAAGCGTAGCTCTAGAATTACAAAGGTATATTTTTTTAATTCTAGCCTCATGTGATTGATGAAATTATTTTAAATTGTTTCCTACTTCATAATTTCTGTGAGCAGTAAGCATGCAAATCTTGTTTGCCTCTGTGCTTGTTTATCTATCAATTCCCACGGAGATAAGCCCGTAAATGCGTTCAGTTTTATTTAAAAAATGTGTTTTCTTTCTTACCCTATAGTGTATATGGGCCACATTTGAAGAGAGTGCTTCTCATTACTTTTACTGCAGCAGTAATTGAAGCGAGTAGTGCTGCTGCTCACTTTGGGTGGTGCTGTTATTTATTTATGTTATTAAAGGGAAGCAGATTGAAGGACGCGAAACATCTTTTGAGATTAGCTTTCATTGTTGTACAAGCAGAACGATCTGGACTCTTACAGTGCGTAGATATGCCGTTATTCAGCATTTTAAGGTTATGTGATGCTGCATTAATTTAATAGTTTCTCTTTATTTATAAAACTCTCTGGCTCCTTTAAATATTTATTTGCATTTATGATTTGCATTTTACATTTAAAGTGTTCATTACAGTGGCAGGAGGATATTGATATTGATTTTACGGACTGCTATGCTTTACATGGCTCTGTATTTTAGAAGCAAACGAGACTCTTCATGTAATGGAAACCCATAATTCTGCACCATACTTGTATGATGTTTCTACATTCAGACAGTACCTGCAGTTATTGTACTGTAAATATTTCAGACACTCTTGGTGACTTCTTGCAAGATAGATTCAAGATTTCCTCTTAGCTTTTTCACTGGCTGCCATTAGATCAACTTGCGATGTAAATTCATTGCAACAACATCGTGAGGTCATTTGAGCAGCTGCTTATGTAAAGTGAAAAGGGACCCTGCTGATGCAATAAGTATTTACTGAAGCACAGAAGCACTAACTAAATTTCCTCTCTGCTGGAGATGCAATATGTAACAGTTGTCATTTCCAATTACTCAGACTGAGTAGGTGGCAGGTGATTGACCCTGTAAACATATTTTGTGCCTGAAGACGTGTGAAACCAGCCAAAAACAATGATAATGGACAGCCTGCAGAGGCCTGCCTTTGTCTCCGATGCTCCTGCTGCATTGTGCATCCGTGTTTGTGCAGTACATCGCTGTTACTTGTACTCCCAACGATCCCACTGGAAATAGGGAGATTTTTTTTTTTTATAGTTAGATGTATTTTTCTTTTTTTTTTTAAAAAAAAAAGGAGGAGGAAAACATGGCCAATCACATATTTGAGATGAGGGGGTCTCTCGGGAACCCACAGTAATCTGAGCGCTAAGAGTAATAATATTAGCAAGTGTGAAAATGTTTGTGCAAGCAGTCCTGATTAACATATGGGGGAGATGAATCATGGAACCAAAAACAGTTTATTTTTTTTGGCGGCGATAAACCGAGTATGTCTTTTCTGGCAGTGAACCTCTAGGTTTTGTTTTGTGCTTTTAGAAATTAGAAACTGCAGTTTGTTTTCATAATGTCGTAGATTTCAGGGTGTATTACTGCAGACTTAACTACAGAATTTAGGAAATTAAATTGTAATTAAAAAAAGAGAGAGAGAGAGACTTGTTGTCAAATAATCGTGGCCTAACTGGATCATGAGAAATTTCACTGCCACTGTATGCGACGCACGCCATAACCATAAAAAGCTGCATCTGTAAAGGAGAGACACAAAGAAATGTGCATTATTTATTGAAATAATTT